>DWCF01004645.1:0-15896 GCA_018230265.1 Delias oraia | reverse complement strand
TATTTAATAGAAACACGTAAGTCAGACTCGGTGGGTAGTGTAGCGGGCAGAACGACGTCTGCCGAGTCTACTAGTAAGTTTATAAATAATAAGCATACTAATATTATCGGCGACATATAAAATTCTCGCGTCAATGTTACTTACCATATTCCTTCTAACCGGATTGACCTATTTTTATGAAATTTTGTATGCATATTGAGTAGGTCTGAGAAATGGTTACTATCTATTTTTTATACCCCTGAGTGATAATGGCTAACCAAAACTAACATTTTTTTCTATATTTTTTATCATTCGACATAAAAAATACATATAACCCTAAATTTTGATACTTCAACCATTATCCCTTTTTTAAATAGGGATAATGTATGTAATGTCTATGTATATGTGCCAAAACAACGTTTCCCGGGGTTTCTAATCTTGATAAAGCTAAAGTCTTTACATACATAAAAATTGACGTTTTATCATACTGACTACTTTGATATTAAATCACATATTGATTGTTATTTGGTCTCTGTGAGCAAACAATATTTTCAAAATAAGTCAAGAATTTAAGTTTAATAAACCATATCAATACAACTACTTCTATATATCACGATCAATTCAATCCTTATAAACTAGTTTGGACCGCTGGATCCACATCGCTCAAGATCGCAGCGGGTGGGCGTCTTTGAGGGAGGCCTATGTCCAGCAGTGGACTTGAATGGGCTGATGATGAAACTAGTTTGAATCGGTTTCATATGTATTCAACATAAGTAATCGATGATTTCAAATTTATTTAAAGTAATTAATTCATTTTAATTAAATATTATCGGTACATATCCTATCATGTTTGGCCATTTTGATTAAAAATTACTACAATGGAGAAAAAATAAAGACTTTATTTTGAAAGTTTGTTACAATAGTTGTGTATAATAAGGTATGTTTTTTCGTTAGCCCACAGAAAATGCGCCTTCGCCAGATCCTGGTACTGTAAGTAACTATGTATCAATTCATTTTTATAAAGTATTATAAAAAAACGAAAACAGATAAATTTCTATGTGAAGTTAGATACTATGAGGTATTTATTATTTATATATTTAGGCTTTTTAAATATTTTAAACGTAAAATTTAACTGTTAAATGTAATTTTTGAAACACAATGTAGTAGAATGTGTTTATGTTAAATAATTAGATTATTTAAGTTATCTGAAAATGACAATTCTTTTTTATTATAAATTTTTTTTTTTCAGCCAGATAATGTGAGAAATTTACATCACAGTTTTTTTAATAATATAGCTTACAAATGAGCAGGCGGATCTCCTTTATGGTAAGAGAACACCGCCGCCCATGGATAACCGTGCCACAGTCCGCGCATTTGTTGTGTTGCCGGCTTTTTAAGAGCCTCCGAGATTCTCACTCAATCAGCGAAACACAGTACAAGTACGGTTTCACATTGAGTATTCTGTGACTTCGTGGTAACACTTCAGAGGAACCAGTCCAATTAGTGCGTCTACATATTTTTCATTCATTCTACATATCGCACATAGAAAAAAATAGCTTACTTTAAAACGCCGGAAAGGCACGTACGGCCTGGACAGCTTAATGTAAGTAATTGACGCTCCTGTCCGTTTGTCTGCCGTAATAATAAAAAATAAGGTTAAACTGATATTCTTTAATATATTCAGCGAGTGTTATATTATACAAATATAACGCTTTTATAGTGTAGGATTAAGCAAATTCTTTGTAATATAATTATTTGTATGTATCATTTAATAGGCTACTGAAGCATCAAATGCTGAAAACGTAAGCTTTTTTTGAAACAATTAATATGTAATATGTTTATTTGTATTTTTTATTAAACAGTTTAATCTCATATTTTTCTAGGCTACACAAAAAGCAGTAGTAAGTATGAGAATAATAAAATAAATTAATAATGTCTATTGAAATTATTTTAACAATTGTGTTTTTATTTACAGCTCACGGTATGAATCTATCTGATAAATAAATATTATAAAAGGAGGCAAGTTTTACGTAGACAAACTACATAAATATTTTATTTACCTCATTTAAATTAAGTTTAATAAAGAACTTTGCACTGTCAGATTATTTTTTTGAAATGATTAGCGCTGTCAGCTTTTCGCGGGCTTTTGGGGCGAGCCGTACGCTTATCAAGAGATGCGAGAGATGAATTTTGCCTTAGGCCGTAGCGGGAATGTTGGCCGCCTGAGCCGCAAGTCGGAAGCCACATGTCAGAATTTCATATTTGTGTTTTATTTATAGCTTGAGGTAACCAGTATTTTTTATTTGTTCTTTTATTAAAAACCTACGAGGTTGGGTTCTATTCCCTCCGACCGTATTTTCACTTCTTTACAAGTACCATGGTGGAAAAATTACTGATTTTTATTGAGAATCATGGCTCAACATAAGTCACTGATTTACATTATTTTCCTGTAATCGTAAACATTTTTGAATAGTTTATACTTGAAAACTATAAATTTCTATCACAATACGTCGATAATAAGTTTTTGGAAAATTAGATATATTAACCATGACGCAACTGTGGCAATGGCGTAAAAATCTTATTTTTAAATTCTATACTTATCTTTAATTCAGATAATATATTTAATAGCATAGAGTATAGACAAAGTTAAAAAAATTTCGTGGTATGACTTAATTAATTCCCATAAAAATTTTGTTTCAGCCCGACGCAGTAAGCAATATATGTATTTAAAATATTATGTAATACATACTACATATAATATTATTAACTTTAAATCCTAATAACTTTTAATACTTATATTTCAGACTACGGTACATACCTATTAGTTATTATAAAATGTATTACGCCATTAGGCCTATACTCAAAAAATTATCATGAAATATTAAAATGACATTATTAGGTGTACATAGAAGATATATGCATTAATTTACTCATTGTTAGTTATACAATAATAAAATATTAAAGGCATTATGCAATTATTTAAATAAAAATTATTAATAAATATTTGTATTATACATTTATTATAATACTTAACAATATTATAAATACTTAACAATATATACTCCATTTTAAGCCCGCGGTATGTATATTTGAATAAATTATTTAATAAAATAACTAGAAATTTATTTCTGTATTTAATTTCTTAATGTAATTTACAGAATGTAGTAAGTGATCTATATAATAAAAAACATCTACATATTTTATTTTACGCTAGAAGAAACTATAAATTTAAATAATTTTTGTTACAGTTTACTGTAAGTATCTCCTTATTTGTGATTTTCAATTACATAATTATTAATTGAACGTTTTGTTTTCACATTTAAGGACCGTTACGTAAGTAAATGTTGCCATCAAATATAATGAATGACTTTTGTGTTGAAACTGGTGGCCAAAGAGCAGGAGGCTTGTCTAGGATAAGCTGTTGCACATGGACACTTTCAGCTCTTTCAGAGCCGCATATGCGTTGCCGATCTGAACGAATGGCCTGAACATTAGGCAAAGTATTTAATTTTTATCAATAATTACAAGTTGCAACTTTATAAAATAACTTATAAAATATATCATTGCTTACAAATAATATTGCATTGTTCTTTCTGCAAACGAATAATCATTATTAATTAGTAAAATAGAACTTAACATTTTTACCATTATTAATTATAATGGAAAACTTTACCTGTCAACAAAGACTAGATAAAGGTGATTTAATTTGTTCACCTACTAAAAAGATGTTTGTATATATATAATATACTACCTAAATATAAAAAAAAGGTTCCTAAATATTGTCGAGGTGCATAACCAAAATACTAGCTTCAATCTCTTTATAATATACTAGAAGAATAAAATGAATATATATATCAATTTTTAATAATTTAATTATATATTGTATTTTTGTTCTATTTCTGGTAAATTCCTATCAGACTCTTGATCAAAGTAACTTTCTGCTATAACATAGTTTTCTAGCGGCCGCATTGGTCCTAATATTCTTTTAAATTATCCATTTTGTAGATGATTTTATGGATTTCTTCAAATTCTTTTCTTCGGTTTTCTCTTTTTCATAAGAATCCATTTTTTCTTCAAATTCTTGACTTTCTGCCTTAATTTCAACCTTTCTTTTTAATTTAATCCTGTAAGATTAAAATAATATATTACAATATTTAAATAAAATTATAAGAAAATTAGTATTTGAATTTACTATTAGTTAGCAAATAACTATAAAACAAACAAAATGTTAATCCAAAGAATATAATACATATGATTTAATATACCTCTTCATAGACTACAGAATTCGACTGCTTTGCTAATGGTACCTTCAGTTTTCTCAATAATGGGAGGCATGTCAGCAGGTTGGGCTAAATCTGCTAGCTGTTCTGTCTTTGGTAATTGTGTTTTAAGCTTTTGAAGACTCATCTGTAGAATTTAAAAAAAGTTGGTATTCATTAACATAATAATCCAAATTTGTACTGAAAAAGCGTAATCTTTTTTTCAAGAAATACATATAATATTGAACAATATCTATATCTAATAAGTACCGACATGCTAGAATAACACACAAGAAAATACCTTCTGGATCTCGCTTTGGAGTAAAATATTCAAGAACTTCATCCGATTATTTGTATCCAAACTGGCTCTCTGTTCGTTGCTTGATCTTAGACGTTCTAGTGCTTTTGATTGATTTTCTATAGATGTCTCAATTTCTGATACTTTTTTCATCTAAAACATATTTTTTATGAAAGCCCTGTGAATATACATAAATAAGACACTTATCAAATAAATATTACATTTGTTTAACTTAAGCAAAATTATTCATCTACCCACATATTTATTATAAATAATAAAATGGTTAATCTATAAACCTTATAGGTAGTTTTATAACCTAACTAATTTGGAAATGTTGAATTTTTTAAAATATGGATTTGTGATCTCCCACAATTTGTAACTGTCTTCTATCTCTTATATATCATATCAACATTAATAAAAACTAACTCGTTACATTCTAAGCATATCTACTGCATTGTCACTCACTAAAGTACGCAATTCTGACATAGCAATACGGCTATTTTCGCGATCTGTCTCTCTCTGGCCATCAGTGCGGTTAGCACGTGAAGTAGCTTTTCGCACAGTTGCTCGACTGCGACGACCTAAGTCAGGTCGTCTTCTCCTTGGCATCGTACATTATTATTCTTAATCAAATTGAGAAAATTTCTCGCTGTTTCTAGCAGTATAGTGTCGCTATTACTAAATATTAACAAAAAAAGAGCACATTTATGTCACTATTACAAAGAATCACCAAAGTAAAGAAAGTCTCGCACATGTAGTCACAAAGATAGAAAGATGCACTCGACACAATACTTTTTTCTGGACTGCGACAGAATGGATTGACATATCAGCTCATTATGACTGCGTTCAGAAATGTAATTTGTGGCAAAACTTAAGATTTATTAACTAAATTAAAAAAAACTACTCTTAGGACCTGTCCACGTAACCACATATCATACGCATGCTTTCGTCAATTGACTATTGCGAGACGAAATTTTTTTAGGAATGACTAACGCTGTTGGCATAAGGCCGCTACACGCGCAATTTGGGACGAGAATTGGGTTGTGCCGCGACTCCTGTGATACACGAACCTTGGCTTGAGCCGTCGCGGGAACGTTGGCCGTCTGAGCGGCCGGTCGGAAGCTCACCGGAGTTAGCTTTGCGATATTTATCGGTCCTCCGTTTCCGGCGGAGGCAGTTTTTAGCGCGGTCCCTACACAGAACCCTACCATCTGATTATAAGACGAATGCAATGACATTTGTGTCCATGAAGCGGCAACAACGCGTCAACCGCTTGTCATGCGGTGCGCGCGGTAATATGTCACTACTCTACCGACTCGTCAGACGCTTTGCAGTATTTTGTCTTTGCGTCAGTGGTCCAACAGTAGAGACTAAATTTTGGTACGTCTGTTTAGTCATTCGGTGAATTTCAAATGATTGAAATACATAATCATGTTCTGATAACTCTCTGGCAGCAACAATCTACAATATATATTTCTTTCCATATATGGATGAATCCAGTACTTTTTTCGCCTGTTACGTCTTCATCCAATAAAATTATATGCTATAATCACTTCATCACCATCATTTCACATTTTCACAACAAAAGACGTGCTTTCGCGATGCTAGTTGAAAGAAAATAGAGACTTTTTGTAACATGAATGACTATTGCATAAAGCAGCGAATATGCAAAATACATTGTTTTGTCTGTTTCGAGAAACTTAATTTTAGCTAATTTCAGTTGTTAATTTAATCTGTCTGAACGCAGTCATAATATTTGACAATCAACTATTTAATAGGCTTATATGCGAATTTGAACTTTATGCAGCAATAATAAATTACAAATATAGAAAGGGACTGTTTTGAGGGATTTCCCGGCAATTATTCAAATTTTTCTCACCTTTTAAACGTTTCCTAGACTTCTACGAACATTTCAAAACCAAGATAAGATAAATCAATTCTCGTGTTTCAGCGTCACTAACGAACAGCAATTAATTTATTTAAATAAATAGATAAAGATAGAAAATAGTACTTTTTAGATTAGTATTGTCGTTATTAATTTTATGTTTTTTATTTCATGGACGTCACTTCCTTCTCAAATATTTACATGTAAGTAAAATGTTTGCATTGAAATTTATTTGTTCTTAAGACGTGAAACTAATAAAAATACCATTTTTTTTAGCCAAAGGGCGTAAGTTAAATTTTCTATCATTAATTTTTCTTCAGATTGTTTTTATATTATATTATATTAAGATATAAGTGAAATTTTTATAAAAATTGCGATAAATGTGAAATTCAGCACAGACAAAGATTGATATTAAGAATAACATTTATTATTTTATATTAAATGTATAGATACTTACGTATAGCTCTGATTTCTGTGCCATTTGGGTGAGACTATTTCTTCAAAATTGATCACATTTTACTTAATTATATTACTTTAATTGCCCATCAGGGACAAGTATATCCGCCATATATTAAAAATTTCGTAGTTACTTTGAATATTGCATGCTCTCAGCAATTATGAACATAATTTTCGTTTTAAATCGTTGCTTTTAAGTTTAAGTACCTACGTTTTCTAACATTTTCTTAACTTGCAGGTACCAGTAAGTGTCATTTACTACATAACTTATATAATAAAAACTCGATTTCATAGCTTTGTACATATATGGTATTTTGTGTATGAAAAAATCTTATATTAATAGAATTTGCATACTTTCAGGTAAAGGTATGTTTAAGATACAATAATAGTCAGCAGAAAAATGTTGAAATAAAAACAGTAATAATAAGTTATATTATTTTTCAGGGTCAGGTATTGTTATATCTTAATTTTTATTATACTACGCGAGATAGGCCAGTTTATATCTAAAAAAAATTATAAATGGAAACAACAGAAGAAAAAATTATAATTTATTAAATATATTCTCTGTGGAATAGTAAACGCATATCTGATTTTAGAAATTAAAAATATAAATTTTCTTTCAAAAATAGAAATTAAAATTTGCTTCAGACTTCTTCCAATATTATTACTTAGTAAAAATTTGCTCATTAAATCAATTGAAGATGTTAACACTCAGGGGACGTTTTCAAAA
Source organism: Delias oraia (assembly GCA_018230265.1). Classification (NCBI taxonomy): domain Eukaryota; kingdom Metazoa; phylum Arthropoda; class Insecta; order Lepidoptera; family Pieridae; genus Delias; species Delias oraia. Next base: position 8,289 of record DWCF01004645.1, on the reverse strand, counting down.
TTAACTATCAATATACGCTTCGTAAAACAAATTTTAGTATGTTAATTAAGACTTTAGCGGTTCTGTTTAACTGCCACCCAGGACACCATGATTTGCGTCCCTCGACTTTGATCCGATTCTTTCACGAGGTTCACAACACTTAAAACCTATGGAAATTATCACATTATTAACAAATATAAGGATTAGTTATTTTTAAATTAATTTTCTTATAATGTTGCAGGAAACAGTATGTATAATATAAATTCCTTGCAAATTTTAATAATATTAGTAGTCGCGAAACCAGGGCCTAAAAGAAAAATTAATTTACAGTTGAACGTAAGTTTTTCCTACATACATATATTAATATTGTTAAACAAAATTTAAGTATTTTTATCTCAAATTTATATTATTAATTATTTATTTCTAAAAATCGTTTTTCTTTTTCAGATTACGGTAAATGGAATTTAATAAAATAAAAGTTATTTTATAGAAAAAGGGATCCTTAATTTTACGTATTAAAATTCGAACCCTGAACTTTAGAAGCAGGGCAAAGATGAGGTTAACTAATTAATGCTAATTTGTTTTATTATTCTATTCCTTTAATATTTTTTTCTATTATTGTTTTTATTCTCAATAAAATAATGGTTAACATTTTTGGAACGAAGTTCCTCATCACTCGTTGAGAAAGGCGGCTAGACCGAAAAATTTATGAACAAAAGTTGTAACGATACTTTTTACTATATCATAAGACGTGCGACGTGTACGTGTTTTCTGAATGCCTGACTCTCAAAGAAAGCGCGTCAGTTACTTTTGTTTCGTCTTTCTATGTCGCATTGAGCAATGTGGTGCCACAACGATTATTTTTGTTGAGATAATTATTACAACTTAAAAAAATATTACAATTAAGGAATTGAATTGTATAATTAATAAATGTTATTAATTAATCTAAAGGACCTTCGTTCCATCCAGGTGTCCCTTGACACCTCCCATAATAATTTTTGTCTGCATTTAGATTAATATAACATCTAAATAAAATCTCCATTTAGATTAATATACATTTAAAAATGATTATTTCAGTTAGCGGTGAGTAATATTGTTTTAGAATATTTTTATAATATATTGCAAGGGGATTTTAAGTTTTTTTTGGAAACTATGTATAAAAGACATATTTTAAGGGAAATATATAATAATTATTATTAAGTTCCTATTATTAAAATAAACGTTTTTAATATGTATGATTTTAACTTAACAGGACGGTGGAGTAAGTAAACATTTTTAAAAATCTTTGTAATAAATCTAAAACTCGAATGTTAAATAACATTTAGCTTGACTATTTACCCATGGAGAGTCATGCTGAAGCATATGTTGATGCATTAGTTGGGCCGGCTTGTCCGAAGTGACATCACTGAGTACTCAGTATGAAACACTACCTGGACTGTGTTTCGTTGAGTGAGTATGGGTGTCGAAGACCACTGAAATACTGCTCAAGCGGCGTAATAAGACGGCAACACAACTAAAGCGTGGATTGTGGCGTGCTTGTCCATAAAAAACTTGCTTAACTTGTCAATGCATGTGACCCAAATATATACATATAAATATTCTCTATAATCTTCATAATTCGTACAACGTTATCAATATAATATTAAAATAAAAATATTTCCATTACAGCTTCTTGTAAGTTTCACTTTACCAAAGTACCATTATATGTTTTTAATTTAATTAAAACATTATATATTTGTAATTCTAGCAAGTTATTGTAAGTAATTAAAAAAATATGTATAAATACTATGTACATTACTTTAAAATAAATAAAGATTTATTGAATTTGTACCGTTTTTAATATTTTAGACTGAGGTAATCTTTTTTTTAAAGTATAGCGGACAACGGAGCAGATGGGTCTCCTATATGGTAAGAGAATCCTCCCGCCCATGGACAACCGCGCCACAGTCCGGGTATTGGTAGTGTCGCGGCTTTTTACGCCACTTAAGCGGCATTCTAAGGAAACACATTACTGAGTATTCTGTGAGCCCGTGGTATCATTTCGGACGAACCGGCCCAATAAGTTCGTCAGCCTGGCTCTCCCACGGGTAGATCCATCGTTGATTTATCTTAACGCATTATTTTACTGAATAAAAAATTACCACTGCTTACTAATTCCTACTATATGGGAGTAATCAGGAAACCGTTACGTGAGCAAACTAGAAGAGCGAAAGCCTTGTTACAATGAAAAAAAATTACATATCGGGAAATGAAATTTTTATTTTAAATTATTACTAGTTATAGTTGAATATTGAAAAAAACTATAATCAAAAATAATAATTACATAATATTTACAATAACTTTTATTAAAAATAACTAATTACTATAAAATTTATTTGCATTTGAATTCTCCTTTTCAGAAATGGGTTTGTAATATACTAATTCGTTATACAATTACAATTTATAAATATATTTGAATTAAGCAATATATATTTACAGATAACCGTAAGTAAAATTAATAATTATAAACATATGTTTCAAATGGTATTTTATATTTATAATGTTGTTTTTCTTTTCAGTATTATGTAAGTGTAAGAAATTGTATTAATTTTTTTCATTTTTTTTAAACATTTACGATTACATAAGCAATTTTGCCAGTTTAAATTGAATACTTGGACTCACAAATGATTAGACCTAAATGATAAACATTCATTTTTGATGCAAAACTTATAGAAAAACAAAAAATCTGTGTGTAAATATGAACATATTATATTTTAATGACAATATATTCGATTTCAGACACGTGTAAGTTATATCTTACATCTTTTCAGATAATAATAAGGTATCTTTTATAATAATATCGTTAATGAAAAATTTATATTTCAGCCAAAAGCAGTAAGTATTAAAATTATATAATAAAATTTGCTCGTGAAATTCAACAATAAACATAAAAAAAATCTTTTCTTTCAAGAAAGTAAGTAATCTTTTTTATATATTTTTATTCGTAAATGCATATAAATACAATAATATTCCAATTTTATAAATTACAGCCAGGTGTAAGTATAAACTAATTTTTAAGTCCAGCTGGGAACAAAATTCTTTATAAAAAGTCTTACTTAATATTAATTTTCCTATAATTCATAAAATAATGATTAACCATTTAAATAAGGTTTTATTTAAACAACATTTTTAATTGTGAATATTTTATTTCTAAACAATTATCAATTAAATTTTGTATCTGCCAATATTAAGCTAAAATTATATCTATTATTAGTGTCTATGCCTAACAAGAGGACCTCTACCACGTTTCAAGTTAATTGGAAACATCCATTTCCCGAAAATCAAGGTAACTACATTTTTATATGATGTTGTGGACAACGGAGTAGGTGGGTGGGTCAGCTATATGACAAGAGATCACGCTGCCGCATTAGTTGTGCTGCCGGCTTTTAACGCCACTATCAAACCCTTCCAGAGACCAAATAAATTATTAATTACATTATAATTATCCGGATCGAGATTCAAACCTGGTGCCTCTAGCTTCACGGGTGACTTATAAAACCACTTACCTGCGAGGATTTTGGGCGCCTGAGTATAAGTAAACAAATTTTCTGTTTCAGTGATTCTTTTTTTTTTAAATTTATTACCTTCAAAGGCATATCTTTCATATATTTGTTTTACAAATAATATTATTCTTAACGTGCTTTAGGTGACTCCACCGCGCTATGTTACGCCGCCTACTGAAGAGACGTCAACTCTATGCCCACCTTGCATTTGTCCGATGTCGTCTAATGTACAATTTGAAGATATGGATTAAACTATTGCTTTTATCTTGTACTATTTACTCCCAAAGTCATAATATAAACAAACTTAAAACAATATAATTTATTATATATCGGACAACCGAATAAGCGGTAATAGTATAATAATAAGGTAAGAGAACACCGCGTTCTCTTGCCGCTAAGGACACCCGCTCATAGACAAACGCTCCACAAATCGCGCTTTTTGCCCAAGAGTAACTTAGCAGGCATCGACAATCCTCACGCACTCAGCTAAACAAAGTATGTACGTATTACTGTATGTAAAATTTTAAGTACGTACCTTTCGTTTCATTATGGTATTATGTGAGCCCGTAGTATCACTCCGGCTGTGTGTCCTAATTAGTGTCATTTACTTGTATTCTTAGATACAAAGATAAGTTTATGCAAAGATAAAAAGTTCTTAAAAGTTCACTAACGGAGCTCCAACGTAAACTCAAACGTTTTTTAAATCTAGTTTCTAGATGGATATATATATTTAGCAACCATCTGGGCGAAAAAGGCACCACCTTCTTCAGCGCTGCACTGTCGCTCTTTCTCTTGGCTTGCCGCCCTCGCGTCCTACACATCGTTACTAATTTCGCCGACGAATGTATTCTTTTATATTGCCAGCGAGGCTAGTGAGTAATGTTTTGTAAATGTCAGTTTAATCAGTGTATAATAGTGTTTGCTGTGAAGCGCCGGCTTAGAATTAGGATCCCCCATATCATCACGTGGATGTCGTAAGAGGCGAGCAAGGGACTGCAGCAGCGTCTTCCGCGTACTTTAAAACCTAACTGCGATGAAATGTAAAACCCTACAAGTTTTTTTGTAGTATGTATAGCGGACAACGGAGCAGGTGAGTCTCCTATATGGTAGGAGAACACCGCCGCCAAAGGACAACCGCACCACAGTCCACGCATTGGTTGTGTTGCCGGATTTTTACGCTACTAAGCATCATTTTTAAGGGCCTCCGGCATCCTCACTCACTTAGCGAAACACAGTACAAGTTTCACGTTCAGTATTCTCTGAGCCCTTGTTATCACTTCGGACGAGCCGGCCCAATTAGTGCGTTCATGTCCAAATTGGAGGCCTATATCCAGCAGTGGACGTCCTACGGCTGAAATGATGATGATAGTTGTGTTCGTATGTAATAATTATTGTCTTCGTGTAATGAAATTAGACTACGCTAATTGTATACTAATCTGTTAATTCTTTAGTGAGATATTATTTTTCGATAATATCGGATTTACTATTTATTTCGAGATCAGTCTTTCAGTTTCCATTTTTCCCGCACTATAGCATGAATTAATAGATAACTAGAGTACAGTAATTAATAATGTAATTAATATACATTAAAATAAATACTTTATTGCACCTAAAGGAAACTAGAGCGATGTCCTTGAGTCCTTTTTCCTATACGCCCTGGAGACATATTCGGAATCATTACTGGACGAGTATATTGTTCCTTTCGACATATGCAGCAATTCCAAATCTAATTCCTTCTTACCGGGATCAGAGAGTGGCGTTTTAGACTTCTTATGCATCATGCAGAGGACTTTTTGTACAATATTCTTCGACGTCTTACTAGATATATTCGTTGTGGATGGCGTATTCTCTATACAATTAGATGTGAATGTATATTTTGATATATTTTCACCGGCCAAATAAATCATACCGCGCTCAGATAAGTATTCGTCCAGCGAATCGTTGGAAAAATACGCCTGAGCACCCTTTTCTGTTGACTTCGATAGGCTTGCACGTGGCTGTTCGGTTACGAAGGCGGCGTTGACGCTTTGATTGAAACTCGGCGCATTTGATGTATAATTGTGGCACTGAATCTCTTTCTCTGATGATCTATTTGCTTCAACTGCCTTTTCGCAGGTCACACGCTCGTCGGTACATGTTTGCGTATGTCTCAATTCATTTTCAATCATCACTTTGATTTCCTTCTTGTCATCCTCTACGACTTCCGGTATCGTTTCAGATTTAGTATGCTTCCAATCTCGCCTATTCAGGCATTTAGATAGTATATCATCAGACATACTAGCCCTGGCGGTTTCGATTTCTTTTTGGCACGCTTTGTAACACTTAATCTTCTGATCTACTTTCGACGAGTCGCTTATAAATTGATAATCCGTTTCTGTGTCTATATTACTCGTGTTTATTAAGGGCGTTGTAACTGTTGCGTCTTGTCTATAGTTGAAGAATTTTCTAACCACTTTTTTCTCTTTAAAACACGTACAACTCTTTGCAATGCAGTAGAATAAGGCAAATATTAAACAGCACTGTAACGCAATAATAACACTTAGTATTATTACAGATACGTTATGACCAACGAAACATTTTCTTACTAACATCTTAAAGTACAAATCATCAGCTTTGGCTATATTCCTCGTTGGAGTTATTTTTGACACGACTTCACCACTTCCGTTAACTTTATTTTCAATAATGAGAACGTCTTTCGTTCTTCTTACTTTGCCATCTTGTTCTTTTAAATATTCTATATCATCATCATTAATAGATTCATCGCACGCATTCGTTATCGGATTATAAACGGAATTTTCATCACATTTCGGTGCCTCTACGCACCGTTTGTACTTCGGATGGTAGAATGGTTTTTTTGTGTTATGAAAACTATCACAGTCCACCGGTTTGCAATCGTTTAGTGGATCTTCGTCTAAGTTCTTGCACGATTTAATATCACATGTATTATTTGTTGTATCAAATTTAATTAGAACGATTTCCCTTTTGTTCGTGTGATGTGAGGCTTTTGTATCAACGAATATTGAACAATAGCCCTTCCTCTGATATGGATTTAATATTGGCGCCACTAGGACTAGTGTTTTCGAGTTTTCTGAAAATATTCGATAAAATAAATAAACCTGCACTAAAGCGCAGTGTGACGCAGTTTCTCATGGGACTATAATTATCTACTACATTCAAGTTATTTCTAAATTTTATATTATTACTTACAGCTTCTAATTTTTGTATAATTATATGTAAAAGTCTTTACATACTTTATCTATTATACTGGTAGAGTAGGAAATAAAAATCTATAATATCGAATATCATATTAAAGGTTTGTAATAATAGGTAATAAGCTGATCTTTTGCATAATTATTTGTTAGGTGAATCAAATGGAATCGTAAGCAGATGTCTGCTTCTCATTGTCAAGCAATAAAATAATTGAAATCTATATGATATTTTGTAATGTATTTCGCAGAGTGAGTGAGGATTCTGAGGCACTAAAAATTCCGCTTAAGCGGTGTAAAAAGCCGGCACCACAACGAATACACGGACTGTGACGCGGTTGTTCATGGGTGGCGGTGTTCTTACCATATAGGAGACCCACCTGCTCCGTTGTCCACTACAGAATAATAAAAAAAAATTCCTAAAGGTACTTCACCTTTAGGAATATAATCATTACATCCACCAACAATCCTGATTTCGTCACAATCTTCCCGTCCTTCATCCAGCAAGCAACACTGGTCCCCACTAACTTCTACCACGCAGTCGTCCGTACACGCAACTGTGACAAAAAACTCGAAGCCGATACTACATGGAGATATATTGACACCCTTCTTAACAATAACATTCTCTATCAAATATAAATTATCAAAAATACACACCATTAAAATAAATCTGTAAACGTTCATGTCAAAATCCTACGTGTTTGACGTTCCGGTTTTTATACAGAATACTAAGCGAGTTCATCTTGCACATTTTATTAATAATCGCTTTTCAAGTATTTCTTGATTTTGAATAAGATATTTTAAAATTCGTTCAATTTGTGTATAACTGACAACGGAGCAAGTGGGTCTGGGCCATTAAATTTCAGTTGATTCTGTATTTATAAAATGTATTTTTGTATTAATACTTGGATTGTACTTATTTTAAAGCATCTTATGTAACGTGATTATGGTTTTTGAGACGGTTATTCGAACCAATATATTTTTAAAAGACAATTGCTAATGTTATTCACACATATATAATTTTTCTTAAACCTCGGAATTACACTCTTAAATATATGACTTACATAATCAATACCAGGAACGCATCGGCAGGCCATCATAGAGAGAAAGAGATGTCCATGTGTTTATTAGATTTATTCTAGTCGAACCTCAGCTCGATAGACGCCTGTTTATTGATAAAAAAATATAATAAAACAACATTATTTTAAAACCTTTATTAAATAACCATTATATTATTATAGTTAATATATTTATAAAATATAACATAATAATATAAACAATCTGGGCCGACCACAGACACGGCTATCGCCATAATGAAAATTTTGAGCAGATTATTGTTATGAAATACTGAGATTTTTTTATATTCTATAGCGGATAAGGGAGCAGGTGGGTATCCTATATGGAAGAAGACCGCCGCCAAGAACAACCGCGCTACAGTCCGTGCATTGGTTGTGTTGCCGGCTTTTTACGCCACTTGAGCGGCATTTTTTAAGGGCCTCCGATATCCTCACTCACTCTGCGAAACACAGTACAAGTACCGTTTCACGCTGAGTATTCTGTGA
>DWCF01004644.1:0-15900 GCA_018230265.1 Delias oraia | reverse complement strand
GGCGGTTACCGCGGTCTTGTATAGGCCAGCGAAGGCTCTAATGTGAAAATTCTCGCCACCTTTTTAAAACTCAGCCGTTGTCCGCTGCCAATGTCATTGTTGCTCTTTTGTTTTTTATCACGAGATCGGCACGATTTATATTGTATTCCGCGAATTAAGTGGTTTAATGTCCATCCTTGAATTAACGCGGGAATTAATTTTAATTACATTTTGAAATAAGTACTGAATAATTAAGTTTCTATAGAATGATATTATCTTCAATTTATATATAAGTTTGGCCACGTAGAAATCAATAGTTATTTTTAAAAGAAAGATATTACTGTATTAATATTTGAATTTTGAGAGCCTCGTAGCTACGTGGTCTATCATGAAGCGAGAGATGTCGGGTTCGAGATTCGGGTCCGGACAAATATAAATTGTTATAATTTAATTTACAATTTATTCTGTCTCTGGAAAGGCTTACCAGTGGCCGGGCAAGTATAAAAATGTTGCACCCGTGAGAGGGCCATGTTAAAGCATATGATGATGCATTAAATGGGCCGGCTTTTCGGAATTGATACCTAGAACTCACAGAATACTCAACCTGAGATGGTACTTGTAATTGGTAATACTACTTGTAGCGTAAAAAGCCGGCAACCAACGCGCGGACTGTGGCGAGGTTGTCCATGGGCGACGTGTTCTCTTCTCAATTAGAAGGCCTGCCTACTCCGTTGTTCGTAATACTAAAAAAAAGTAAGTAAATGATGATTTATGATATTTATAATAAGGTAAATATTTTATTATTAAATGTATTGTTTACTTCCATACAAATATTTCTTATAAAATGCTTTTCATTTTATTTAAATTATGTTTTTCTTAATTATGATTTGGTATATATTAAATAAAATACCATAAAAACAGGTTTCCCCGACTTCAACGAGATATTCAAAATTATATAATTATTGTCGAAATAACTGTATAATACGAATCTGGTCAACGACCATGCCTTTTAATAACTTCATGATCGCCATGTAGGGCATTCCCTTCTAATCAATGCAGTGAGCTGGTCACACCGGTCAGCCCGAGATGAGCCATTTCCTGCGCAATGTTGCCAGCTTACGACCAGTAAATTGTTATAAGTTTTTTATACGATGGGTGAGTAAAGTTTAATAAGAAAAAAATATATATTTCGTATGAAAAATGATTGGTTAATTTTATTGTTATAAATTTGTTTTAGTGAGTTTAGTAAAGAAGCTTGGGATCATCATCAAAAGCCTATCAATACTACTGCTGGACATAGGCCTTTCCCAAGACCTATTACGATCTTGAGCGATCTGGTTCCAGCGGTTGCTCACTTGACAATATATAATATAAGAAAGCTTTTACCCGCATATGTACAAGCATATGCGGGCGCACTATTTGGGCCGACTCGTCCGAAGAGATACCACGGGCTCACAGAATACTCAGCGTGAAACGGTACTTGTACTTGAAATGGCAATTCTACTGTGTTTCGTTGAGTGAGTGAGGAAATCGGAGGCTTTTAAAAGTGCCGCTTAGGCGGCGTAAAAAACCGACAACAAAACCAATGCGTGGACTGTGGCGCGGTTGGGTATCGGCGGCGGTGTTCTCTCACCATATAGAAGACCTGCCTGCTCCGTTGTACGCTATATAAACCTTTTTTTATTGAAAATAGGGAGACAAAAGAAAAGGAGATACCAGGTAAATGGTCCTCCGTCAATGGGCATCCACAGCATGTTCCTTTTTTAAAATCCGCAAAACGGTATTGGTTTGGAAATACCTCCGCTTGTAGCTGATTTTATATATTGGTACAAACACACGGCATAAAATACTTTCAAAATGCTCAATCGTGGAAAGACAAACATTTTCCGCCAGATCCTGTTGACCTTTGGTTGACATTTAATTAATAGATTTATTCTATATCCAACTTTAAGGTTACGAACTCCTAGAATATGGACTTTTGATTAACATATTGCATATATAATTTTTTAATAATAAGATATATTTAATTTATAAGAGACCTTATTTAAGTGATACCACGGGCTTACAGAATACTCGGCGTGAAATAGTAGTTGTACTTGAAACAGTGTTTCTATTGTGTTTATTTCAACGGTTCTTCTCAGTGGGCATAGTTTTGAAACGGTCCTAGACTGATTTTGACGTACAACGAGCTGCATTTTTGTGTTTATCTTGAATAGAAATATTTACTTTGGTTTCTTTGAGTGATTGAGAATATCGGAGGCCCTTAAAAATGCCGGTTTAGTGGCGATAAACCCGGCAACACAAGCCATGCGCGGACTGTGGCTCGGTTGTCCATGGGCGGCGGTGGTCTCTTACCATACAGGAGACCCACCTGCTCCGTTGTCCGCTATACTATAAAATAGGCTGTAGTATAATAATAAATAATATAGATACAGATTAGCATTAGCTAACATCCTTCTCATAACGGATGTCTTTAAACTTCAAGAAATACGGCGTGTGATGTTAATTATTAAGATTAATAGCCTGAATTTAATTATTTCCTCAAATTTGATGAGCCATTTGTATGCTATGAGAAGCCTGTGATTTTGATGGCACTTTTCAAGTAAATAAGTATATTTGTATGTTTCTTAAGGAGGGTTTCATGATATCCTTGAGTTTTCATTTATAAAATACACAGAATCTTACTAAACGCCAATTATATAACGCAAGGTATAAAAATTATCGAAATAATGACTTTGTAAAAAGAAAACATCTTTATAAAACCATGGAAACGAGGACGACCGGCCAAACATGGGTACTGGAGCTTTCGAAAGTGATCTAAAATTGTTAGTTGTTGTCCTCAACAAAAATGTTAATTTAAAGACGTAAATCTTAATTTCATATTGGTTATTAAAGAATTAATCAAGGCGTAAAAAAATCTGTTAATATTTTTTTAATTTTTATTCTCGCCTTGAATCACACATTTTAAGAGATGTATAAAAAATTTTGAGGCGCGAAGTCGTAGGCCACGTCGCCCACACTTTACGCAGCCTATGCCCGTAATATTAGTCTAAATGTTATTATAAGCGACGGGTTTCGGCTTCGAAACCCAGTCAAAATGTCCCTTTTAAATTATTTGGAATTTATATACGGTCTTTAAAAGGTTGGATGTGAAGTAGAAACTTCTCACAACACGCCGGTACCTTTCATACATGCTTGGTGACCCAATGATGCTGTAAAGATTAGTTGCTGTGTATTTTTCGATACGAAAAATGAATGAGTATAGCATCGTGTCTTGAGTTCTTCGAATGTTTTATGATTATTGCAACCCCAGAAAATCCCATTGAGCTGAAAGGCTTAAGGGGAGACTGGAGTATCCTTCCAGTTAGAAGTTTTTCTAGTTCTAGAACTATCTTTTTACCTAATTTAGTGTTGATAAACTAGCAGTCTTTTGTATTAAATAACTTAATATTATATTAAATCTTCTTTGAAAGGTATTCGAAAAGGTTCTCTGAATTATTTAGGTGGTAAATGACTTCAAACAATAAGTTAAGTTTTAGAAAGCCTGTATTAATAATTTAATCCCAACAGACGAACACTTCAAATTATGTTTTTACGTGGAGATTAAAAAACTTACATTAAAATATTTTGTGATTATTCTAGAACTTAAAAATGACAATAAAGGCTTACCTGAGCTCTTTGAGTCTGGCAGCAGCTAGAACTGATGCGTAGCCGTACCTGGAGTACTTGGCAAGGTCTTCTGAGGGTGCATTGAAAGCTGCCACGTATCGAGCTGGACTCTTATCGTCAAGCCAATAACCTGAAAACAGACACAGCCTTTGGAAGCGACTATCACTATTTCAAATAAAATATCTGAATAAAGGAAATATCATACTCAGAACTAATACTATATGTATTACATTCTATTTTAGATTTATTATCACGATAGATGATTTTTCTATATTTTTAAAATCTATTAACAGTTTTAAATTTATTGCTGAACTGCGGAAATTACATCTTTGCTTCTTCTTTTTTGTATATACTTAAATACATCTTTTATCTACATTTATTATGATCTGTCGGACACCCAGACAAGACTTAAAATTTTACCTACATTCAATATAATTCCCTTATTACTTGGAAACATAAATATATTAAAAGATTCTTACCCATTGAATACAGTTTCGGTTCTAAAACTGTGTACAGTTCGGTCATCTTCTGCATTCCATATTCCGCTGCCTCAATCACATCCCTATCTCCTTCTGACGTCATATTGCTGTCAGTTTGATCTCTTACATCATAATCATCAGTCTCTAAATAATCATTACGATCACTCAATGTCTTCACAGCATCAGCATCTTTAGTCAAGTTATCTTTACCACAATATTGTACGACCACAGTCGATGTATTTCGAGTTTCAGTTACCGAATGGTTTTTGTTCTCATTTTTTTCTATAATTGTAATACTGTGTAGTTGCTTGTTGATAGTACTATTAAACAAGGGAATTATATGTTTTAAAACTTCAATAATACTATTGTCTGTGGCGTTAACTGCATATGTATTGTTTGGTTCAACAGTTAATATTTCTACATAATGCGAACCGACTGATGTCTTGTTAGTAAATGTTGCACCGTGTGAGTTTGTTGAGTTTAAAATATGTGCTTCCATGGGAGACATGCTATCCACTTTATCTTCTATTCCACTTCTTACTTGATTTACGGTTTTTAATTGACTCTTTGAATTGGTTATTTCTTTAATTGTCGCGTTTAAAATTATCGCTTCATTTAGGTGCTCATCTTGTGTATCTCTTGTAATGTTTTCCTTTATTCGTTTGATAGATTCTATTATACTGTTTATTATGTCCTCTTGAAGTTTATCACTATTATGATCGTCGATGTTTTCAATGACATCTAGAAATAGTTTTGCTGATTCGTCTTTCAAACTTATATTAGGGTTAGTTTTGTTTTGTATTTTAAAAATATCTTCAATTATCTTTGTGAATGGACAATTATGGGTTGTGTTTTCAATGGGTGTACTACTTTTTCCGTAACTGATGAAGTTTATAATTGTTATAGCGAATACAGTGCTTCTGAAATGAAAATTATTAGATATAAATTTTTTTACTATTGTATAACGGACAACGGAGCAGATGGGTCTCCTGTATGGTAAGAAAACTCCGCCGCATATGGACAATCGCGCCACATTCCGCGCTTTGGTTGTGTTGTCAGCATTTTATGAAACTTAAGCGGAATTTTTTCAGGGCCTCCTATATGGTCACTCACTCAGCGAAACACAGTAGAAGTACCGTTTCAAGTATAACTACTATTCCAAGCTGAATATTCTGTGAGCTCGTGGTATCACTTCGGACGAGCAGGCCCTATTAATGCGTCAACATATGCTTATGCATGGATCTTCCAGGGGTGTTTTAAGATGTATTTGTAAAAAAATATTTTAAATAATAATAATATGAAAACGTTATATTTAAAAAAACAAGAGCCTATAGACATCTGTATCTCCAGTTAAGAGCGAGTAGGTAGCTGGTTTTTAAGGGATAACTCCGAGCTCTTTTTTACTTCGTCAAAGTTGTGGTACAATTGCTTAAGATTATAGCCAGTGGATATCACGAGACGTCTTCCATGAATTGATGTGAGATTGTGGTTATTATACAAATTACAGCTGTTGCAATTTGATGTATACAAATACTATTTTAAAATGGCTTTTAAATTGATACGTACGAAATGGGAAAGTGAAAAAGAGGTAATATAGCATCGTTACGTGGTTTTACTTTAATGATGTGAATTCAGGAAGTCTGATTAAGGAGAGCCGTAAGTAGGAAAGTATGTGGTATCAATCAGGGAAATATTACGTAATGTTTAATTAATTATAATTTATAAAGAATAAATTATTAAAAGTCTTATGAATATACAAATGAAATCTATATTTGATGTAAATTTAACATAACATAGATCTTGATTTGGTTTACTATAATAAATGTTCTTATAACGAATAAAAATAATAATGTTTTCAAATTGGAAACAATTTTCCGTATATATTAATTTTATAGTTTCCGATAAAAGTAGAGCAATATACTTTTTTTTTATTTTCACTCACTATTAACAATTGATTATTATTGTTTTCTTTTTTGTTATGTTTGTTGAGTATAAGAATTAATAAATGAAATAATAAACATTGCTAGTATTTCCACGAAAGACAATACAAGTTCTATTTCAATTGTCAAAGTCAAAAATGACATTACTGACCTGATCAAATCCATGTTCGAATTTAAAACATCACAATCGGATTAAAATCGCCCGAAGACCTGCGGAGCACCTATTAAATCGAACTGGTTTTAATAACTGTTCCTGGATTTTTTCCCACGCGACATTCGCCTCCCGTGTGAGTCCCGGGAGAGCGATGAGTTAGGACTAATGGTTGCGTAATGGTGGTTGAAAGAAGTACTGTTACGAGACCTCAGAGGGAACGATGATCTCGCCTTTGCGTGCTTGTTTTGTAGCAGAATGGTCACTTGGGCGTACCTCACACCGTTGTTCTGTGCCAATGTATAATTATAAATATATAACACTCAAATGTAAAAGATCTTTCTCTGATTTTGGGACCATATTTAGTTAAATAGAGTACAAAAACCTCACTTGAAGGATCCCAAATCTATATGAATTGAGAACATTCAAAAAAAGAACGTAGTGTTCCCTAAAAGGACATTAGTAGAGGTTAGGATGTCCATGGGCGGAGGATGACCGAAATTGGCCTCCTTTTCAAAAAAATATTAAGTTTCTCACTATTTAAACTGAGAGAGTGAGTTGTTCTGAAGCAGTACTGATTTCTTAATTATAATAAAATATATATTTTAAAAAGCATTCTGCTAAGTTTCTTCCCAATTCTTCTAATAGTTGCGACGTCCAAAAGTGGTGGTAAGGTAATGCAAACACGTCTATATGAATAAAGAATACTTGAATTTGAAATTGTTTCATATGTCTACCAGATGTAATTGCTATCTTATTTACAGTTTATTTCCGTTTTTAATCTTTGTTTCAGAGTAAATGAAAAAATATAGTAAATGAAAATAAGAGAAATATTATCTCAAGTAAAGGAACCATTTCTCTGTACTATCCTATAGGCACATAGCTGTGGAAAAAAGTACATAACTAGTGTAAGAAACACATTGAATGGCCCACTTGCCGGTATTTATGAGATGGGTAATAAAAGAAAAAAAATAATTTCTTAGCGCCGCCATCGCAGTTTTAATATTATTTTTATTAGATAGCCGACGACGGAGCAGGTGAATCTCCTATATGGTAAGAGAACACTGCTGCTCATGAACAACCGCGCCATAGTCCGCACATTGGTTGTTTTGTTGGCTTTTTACGCCACTTAAGTGACATTTTTAAGGGCCTCTGATATCCTCATTCACTCAGCGAAATACAGTAGATGCACTGTTTCAAATGCAATACAATTTCGCCCTGAGTATTCTGTTAGCCCGTGTTATCACTTCGGACGAGCCGGCCCAAAGTAAGTAAAGTAAACCTATTTACATTCAAATTTCTGCTGCGGTGACGTTTTATCGCAGTATAAATAAAACTGCAACTGCGACGAGATTCGGTGTGACAGCGGGCCATCTCAAATCATTAGATATCGCGGTACATAATTCAGCGGCCGGTTAAAGACCCCAAACAAAAAAGTGTGGAAAAAATGCAATCGCAACAATTCGTATCAGGTACCTCTCCTCCGGGCGCTGCTCCGATTTGTCATTTGTGCGTGACGTCACTTAAATGGTCTATAATGAGGTCGTTTTGTGTGAGCCAAATTAGTTTTCGTGCTTAATTTAATTCTTTTGGACGTTGTATGGATGCTGGACGATGCGCTGATGTAACCACTGAGTAATTTAGTGTTATGTCATGGAGTTCACTTGATACTTATCGACTACATTGGCGTACACCACTCATTTTATCTTTTCTCTTATATATATAAGAAATTAGTATTTTTATTTTGAACTTTGCCGCGCTTGGCGCTGTCGCTGTCTATGAACCACATCTTGTTTTTATAATGCTGCGTGATTATCAAATTGTTATCAAACGTAATTGCGATAATAAATGATAAAAACTCATGTTAAATTCATGACGAAATCTAGTTTATAATTTGTGTGAGTAGACTTCTATTGCCGTTTCTTTAATTAAAAGATTATGGAAGAGGAAATCACAACAGACTCGCCGGCTCAAATATTGCCTCAAAACATTCTTGGCAATGGTTCTGGAAGACAATGTTAACACAAGGCCACTATCAAGAGCCTATATATCGATAGCTTTTTAAAATCTGCAACGTAGCTGGTAGTTCTCCATTATAAATGCCAGTCATCATTAGCTGCGTTTACGCATGTTGCGTGATGCTTAGCCATAAATTCGTGTTACAAGAGCACTTGCCAGTTGTGTCACGTATGGCTGGCAACGGAGCCTTGAATATACCATTAGAAGTATATTAACCCACTATCTTGACCTATTAATTGATGACAAATAAGTTCTGCAATTTAAAGGGCCGTGGTAGAGCCATGCTGAAGCATATGCCGATTCACTAATTGGTGTGGCTTGTTTGAAGTGATACCACGGGCTCAGAGAATACTCAGCGTGAAATGTTGTACTGTGTACTGTGTACATGTACTGTTTCTCTGAGTGAAGATATCGGAGGCCGTGAAAAGCCGGTAGTGCGCTCGTGGTATTATTACGAACGAGCCTGTCCAATTAGTGCGCCAGCATGGCTAACAGTGATAAGACACTCGCCCGGCCACCGTCAAGCCTTTCCAAAGATCGAACAAATAATAAAGTACTACACGTACCGGGGGTCGATCCCGATACCTCTCGCTTTGTGGAGAGCACATTTTCCAAACATTGCCCAGTTTCGAAATTATTCTCTTCTAACTTGCTGAAAATCAGATTCTTTTGTTTTCTGTTTCGTTTTTGCAACAGCAAATACGTTAGCGACTAAATAGGTAGGCGAGAGAGTGACAGAATTAAGATATAGAAGTGCTTCAGAGTCCTCGTATTGCATATTTTAATGAAAACGTGGGATTAATTCCTTAGTTTGATAGAGGTGGCTTATTGTTTTTATTGATATCATCATCAGCCCATTCAAGTCCACTGCTGGACATAGGCCATTAATATAGTCGCTCTTAAATATATTATGTAGTTTAAAAGAAATCAAATTCAATTATAAATATTTTATTATAAATGTACAAAATCTTACATATAAACGTTAAAAGCTAACCTTTTGATAATATAAAATCCTTCATATTTTGGTCGATTTCCGTTTATATTGCTGATATTGCATTAGATCGTGTAGGACCATTAGTTATCAAAACAAAACTAACTCAAAATTCGGCACTTATTCGCATTGAAATTATTTAGTGCAACGCACCCGCGGCTCTGCGAGGGCTAGGGTCCCCATTGGCGGGAGACTGCTAAAATAAATCAATTCGATATGTTGTATGAATAGGAAAATTACACGACCATAAATAAGATACACTAACAAACAAATACAAAAATATACACAAAAATAAACTTTCATAAATTCAATACAAGAGGTATTACGTAAATTCTCCTTTATCTTACCATGCTTAGCAAATTTTATAAATTGACCATCATCAGATCTGTGAGTGACCGCTGCGCCTGAGGCCAGTTTGCTTCAATAACTTGTCGGTAGTGGTACATTTACACACGTGCGAAAACCCGATTACCAGTCACAACAAACGTGTAAGTAAAGCTTTTTGATTTGGTGTTTCCTAATCAATGCGCGGACTCCCGAGTTCCGCAAGTATATATTTGGGAGTCCGCGGCGGCATCTCTGAGGGCATGCCTCTTGCTATTATACATACATGCTAATATACTAACTGGAAATAAATATTTATCTAATATTTTTCCAGTTTATTTTATTAAGTTGTCCGTGAAAACTGCCCTTCTATTCCTAGGGGTCCGTGGCTGAAATAATTTGGGGATCCCTGCAGTAACGCACTCGCAAGCGTGTACATGGCAGTCCAAATTAGAGTTAATGCGGTTGTGGTAAGACTTACAATCGTAATATAACACAGTAATAAGATAACAATGAAAAAATATACTTTATACCATGGTAGAAATAAGGTACTTTTTGTAATATAAAATATAGTTTTATATGTCTGAAGAATTCATCGTTTTAAGAGTATGATTAAAATAAAAATATATCCCTTACAGTATTATTACAGTCTATAAAAATATCTAAAAACAACAGAATATGTTGAATAGCTCTTCGGAGATCACATCCTCTTCCATTATATTTGTATCACAATTTTAATACCTGAAAATTAAAGGGCATTTAGGGATGAGCTGATTATGAGATCATTTTATTATATGATACAAACTACATTTTGTCGAGTGTTTTTGGTAGGTAGGCTATCGCGATGTTTTCTAGAGCGATCTACAGCTTTATGCTGGTGGGATTTTTTGCATAGCGGACAGATGGGTCTTCTATATGGTAAGAGGGTGTTGCCGGATTTTTTAAGCCACTTTAGCGTCATTTTATCGCCCTCCGATATCCTCACACAGCGAAGAACAATAGAAGCACTGTTTCAAGTATAACTACTATTTCACCATGAGTATTATGTGAGCCCGTAGCATCACTTCGGAGGAGCCGGCCCAATTAGTGTGTCTGCACAGCTGGCTTCACAAAAATTAGTATTTTCCGCGTCTAGTACAAGGGCGTCTCCTGCGAGACTGGAATCTTTGCAAAGGCTGTGGCGGGGCAAGATCATCCTGAGGTATATCAACGATGTGTGACTAGGAATTTTCGGTTTGTGTTAGCAACTACCAATCTTATGTGTATAGCGCCATCTATTTAAAAACCACAAACAAATATGGTTCAAGTCATTGTTATCTACAGTTGTGTAATTACAAATCTTGTCCATAGGTGGCAGGATATTAAACAACAATTTGTATAAAATATGTTTAATGCGAAAGTTCTGGGTGGTCCTGTCTTCTGCCATATATGTAATAAAAAATAAAAATTCAAAATTTGAAGTGGGAACAGTTTTGCAAGGTAATATTATCAATTAATCTAATTTGTGTTTTAGAATGACAACAGAGAGGCAAACGAACAAGAGGCACATCTAGGACGAACGACCCTCTGCCCATGAACGCCTCAGTTGGTTGCCCCAATGGTGCGTTATCGGTGTTTTAGTGACATATATACTCTTTTTAAGAAAATATTATATATAATATAGTTTGTTCCAAAGCGGATTTTACAATGCAGTGATAATATAACAATAAAAAAAAAATGACTCTTTATCCTCACCTGCCCCTAGATGGCACTAATGTTTTCGCCGCTCATCACGCCCTTTCTTCTCCTGCCGTTTCGGGTCAGTGATTGTACCCACACTTCGGAACACCTTCACATTCGAAGGCGCCTGCTGCAAATACATTTCATATATAAATTCATAGAAAACAACAGAATCAAAGCCTACATATATACCCAAGTTAAGAGTACTACAATAATTGCCTATCATTATTTTCAAAAGAAAAAATCTGTATTACTTATGATTACAATCTTTAAATGGGTTCTTATGTCGTCCGAACAGTTTCATTCTTAAATAATTGCGTAGAGACGTTGCTTCCCTCAGCATATTCTATTTCATTTATCGCGGAAAATGTTTACAGTTGTTACGATTAACACCTGCAACTGAATTTTATCAGCGAATATGGTCATTCGTTGCCCAACTTAACGCCGGCAACGCATCCGTGACTCGCAGGGGCGGGGAGTGTCCATGGTCGGGGGAACCGCCCGATTTTCTTTTGAAATAAACATCATAATAGTTTCCACAAGCTGTCAGGACTGTATGGTCACACGGCGAGTATTCATTCAAAAGAAAAATTCCCATTGCCTCAATGTCTCAATTACTCCTATTTAATGTCTCTCAAGAATTTCGGTTTCCTTGAATTAATATAATAATATACATAAATATTATAATTATTATATAATTCGAACGCTACGCACACCTATTTATAAAACGCGATTGTATAATAAACAGGCCTTCCACACGTCCTCATTAAAAATGAATTAAGCAAAATGGCAAATAGGCCCCGACCTCTTTGCAATGAAAGCTGGCACGAATTGGTCTTGGCAATGGTGCACCGCAAATAAGTGTAAAACCTACTTTCGCTCGATACGGGCAATTCTTTCTCCCAAGACTAATTGGCTCCGAAGCACTCCAGCGACCTTAGTTTACATGCGACTGCCTTTGTACTCAACGGCCTTTTAATTGTTGAATCGACCATTTGAAAAATTTTCACCGCTACCCTTCTGAAGTGGTTTATAATCTAGAGTTAACGAGACGTAAAATATCGCAATCAAGAGAGGCTTTACCTGGTTACAGTGATTTTTTCATTTTTTTAACGAATGCTAAGCACAAATTCTCTATGGAACTAGGTGTTTGTAGAGGTATATACAAGCCAATACAACTTAGAGATTATAAAAAAGCTAATCAATCCAGTAAAAGCTGACTACGCATTCGCAGTCCCACCTAGAACTAAGAGTGACCATGAGCGGAGGACCGCTTACTGCAGCTGCGCTTCCTATTCTAATAAAAATAATGTTTTTATAAGGACTTAGCTTCCATTTAGGTTTATAGTTTAGCGAACCTGATTGAACAATTTAAATTGTTCTTGTGTTATTATTATAATATGTAATTAAACTTAAAATCAATGATCTTAACTATTGATACCAAAATGGTCGCACATTTGTTTGTGTAGATATTTTTGTGTTAAATTGGAGGCCAACGAGCACGAGGCTCACCTAACTATTCCACCCACAGACACCTCCAGCCTCTGCTGGACCATGGCCTGGGTCTGTCACCGGCCTTTTAGGGACTGGTACACTCTCTTTTAAAAGACCCAATTCGTGTAAATATCTTATGGTCCCAAAGATTGTATGTCTGTAAGGATCATACTTAAAAGTTGTTTTAACATTTCTAATTCTAAGTACCAGTGTCGTATCTGTCGCTAAAAAGCCACTTTAATCGAAGTGTAATTGCTGAATCAGGTAAAAAAATTCGCGTGCGGCTTTAAGGAAATGTTGCGCAGGCGTCTGCAAGGCGCTCTACATTTAGTAATTAACGTATCGGCCATTTTGTCAAAAATGAGATCAACTCAGATGCAACCGGTTGAACAGCGATCGTTGCGCCAGTTATTTTCGAGTGTTTTCACGACAACCGAAGTAAAATAATTAAAACAAATCGTGTTTACATATAGCCACCACCGCATTACGTATCGCTACATGATCTGGTTATATCCTTGCACATTTGATATGGACGTCAAAGCACGTTGGCAGTATTTTTTATTCCGGCTCGGTATTCAATGGTGATTCAGCTGTAGGTACCCTAATAATACAGAACATTCTCCATGATAAATGCGATAAAAGATGATAAAAGATCAAGGAATATAATTTATTCTTAAAAGGCCGACAACGCATCCGCGGTCCTGCAGTGGCGGAGGACCGCTAAACTTAGGTGAGCCTCCTGATCGTTTTCCATTTTTGATAAAAAAAGGCAATATAAAAAATATGTATTTAAAAAAATATATTATAGACCATTGATAGTTATACTAAAGGGGTCAATCGCAGGGTCAGACCTTCTTTGTCTGATGTAGGTATGTAGTTAAAAGTTCGATCGTATAAAACACGAAGCAACCATTACTTCTGCCAATTGCCTGAAGCGCTTAACAAAACAAAAGCATTTTTGCCGCGATGTGACAAAAGAGAATTCATTGGGACATATACCGTTGGCAAAGGTTCAGGAGAACTCGCAGAAACCTCATTAAGTACTACTTTGCCACCTCGTAAACCTCCTAAAGTAGCGGCTGCGAAATTCTTACAAATTACCTTAGGCAAGACGATTTTTGCTCCAACTAATGCAACAATTTCTGTCTTGAAATCTTCACTACGAAACATTTTATTGTTGTGAAATATTTTTCCTGTATCTATTTTGTTTTCAATTTCATTCGTGACTGACATCTCGATTGACTCTTCCCTCAAAACCATACAGAGCACGCAATAAAGTATTTCTTTCACAAAATAGAAATAAGTTTATAAATAGCATAGAACATTTACAGTTTACTTTTTGTTAATCCCATAATTGCACTGTTGGGAATCTTCCCAACATTTGTTTGTTGACTGGAGATTTTGTCATTACAGATTTCGAACCTACCAGGTACAGTGTGAAGAAATTCGCCCGGCTACTCTCAAGCTTTTCCTAATTGATAATTTTTTATTCGGACCGGGAATCGATCACGATAATTCTCGCGCTAGGCTTATAACAACTCTTATAACTTTTATTTAACAAAATATTTAAAAATCTATTTTGCCACCGTACGAAGTGGATTATTTTCATACTATTGCAAAGATAAAACAATATAGTAAATACCTGGTAATTCCCATTGCTTGTGACATTAGGTATGTTGTATCCCCGGGATGCGAACGCCGGAGTACCGTTTCCATTATAAATAGTATTATTGTTGGCGTCGCGCGTAATCGCCGCTCTGAACGGCGCCGGCTGGCAGTTGCGGGACATGCTGTATAGCTGGAAAAGGTTTTTCAAACTTTAAGACAAAGTGAAAGTAATTTTAATTTTTCATACAAACTGGGCCAAGGATTCTACGTTTATTATAAAAACATGCAGTATATATTATAAGGATAATTGTCCAAACAAATTAACTACTGCCAAAACAGCCAAAACAGGTGTCATATTTAAAGTCACTTTTTCTCAAAACATATCATTATATAAGGACCAGTATGTAACTTGTATTTCGCTGAAAATCCGGCAACATAACAAAACCGCATTGCGGTACAGTTGTTCATGTTCGTTCATTGAAAACCCACCTAAACCATTGATCTGTTATATATTAAAATTACATTTTTACCCAGACCCAAATATTGGAAGAAAATATCGAACATTCGACTAAAACGGTAAGGCTTTAATGCCTTGTAGAATCCAAATGGAGGTATCCAGGCAAAAGATTGACTGAATTATGCAATCACTTATATCAGATGTGTTGTCAAATGAAATGTCATGCGAAACACTTTAGGATCGATTTTATCGCGTGTCACCCGTCACCGCAAAGAGTAAAGAGTTCCGTGTTCTTAACACAAGACCCATATTTCATTGAATCACTGAAATATTCCAATCCCTTTTGCACGTACAAGTACTTTTATAACATAAAAAAGTTTTTCTCTATATATGTCATGAAATTAGTATTTCTTTATGTGGACTGAATTCATCGCGCTTAGTGCTGTCACTTTTTTATAAACACGACGGCACATGGGCACCCCTAACCTTTATAATGTCGTGGATGTGTTGCTGGCTTTTACGGGAAAGGTAATCTTTTTTTTTTAAGGTGCCCAATCGTATTGGTTTGGAAATACCTCTGTACGAAGCCGATTTCACAGAGTCGAAACATCAACTAAAAGATATAAATCTTGATTATTGAGTTTTATGCATCGAAATGTGTTATTAATAGATTTAATGTCATTTCTCTATTTTCAGAGATACATTTTGAAGTTTATTTTCACACTCTGAACTTATTTTTAAATAAGTGTTTTATGTATTAAAAATGTATATTAAATCAAAAATATTTTACATAGGACAAGTAATATTTATGGTTTTAGTTTTGAATGTTAATAACAGTTCATAATATTTATGTTTTTTTTTTTTTTTAATTTATTTTTACATTACTATATGTAAGATTTTGATTTCTTACGTTTAAACATTTTCATTTATTTTCCCTGCCATTAACATTCATTATACAATTTTTTCCTGCTTCTTAAAATGTACTTATACTATTTCCTTCGGAAGGGCGCTGCTGCGCACCCTCCTGTGAAGGATCCTTTAGTCGCCTCTTACGACATCCCCTTTAGGAA
>DWCF01004643.1:0-15901 GCA_018230265.1 Delias oraia | reverse complement strand
GTGGCAATGGGTTGGCCACATCGCTCGACGAACCGACAACCGATGGGGAAGAAAGGTTCTCTAGTGGCGACCGCGTATCGAAAAACGCAGAGTGGGATGTCCCGCCACGCGATGGAAAGACGATCTCACGAAGGTCACGGGCAATTGCTGGACCCGGATCGATCAAGATTGTAATCTTTGGGCGAGGCCTATGTCCAACAGTGGACTTGATAGGCTGATGATGATGACTATTAAATTGATATTTACATTTTTTTATCTTTAAAGCTTTTAAGGATTACCATTAATGAATGTTATGTAAATTAATTATACAGTACTTTTGTGCCTTAATTTACGTTGACAACTAAGATATAATATGGACTACCTGTATATTAATTAAATTGACGATAAGGTGGGAGTGAAAATGGGTGAAATCCTTAAAAGTATGTAGTGCCTTGCGGCACATCAGTGAAATATTTTAACTACGAGAGCGTAATATTTTTAACTATAGTTGCTAGAAAATTCATACAGAATATAGTTTAAGGGTCATTTATAAACCCACTTAACTGTAGTTTTATAAACAAAAAATTACCTCAAAGATTTTTCTTGAGAGGTGAGTTTTAAACAAAAAAGTAAAATTAGTCAGTTAAAATTTACGACATAAAAACATAACATACCTATTTTTTCCGATGGGGATTAAAAAGAATTATCACAAACTCGCCTGTATCGAAATAAAATGAAATTGGGATTACAGGATTTGAATACAAATATCTGTTTTCAATAGAAAAATCTTTTAAATTAGATTGTCCGCATTACTATTAACAGCAAAAAGGAAAATACGATTTCCCACTGAAACATCCATTATGGTTTTGTGAAAAAGAAAGTTAGTTTAGGACTTTTCTCTTTAATTACTAAAACTTTGAAATAAAAAACCTTATCTTTTGTATAATAGATCCTGAAATGTATACTGCTTTAGAGTAAAAAAAGCCATCTACACAACCAAAGCATGGTTTGTGGCGCAGTTGATCAGAGGCTTAATTAATATATATTTAATTACTATTTGTCAAATTTTATGCTAAAAGCTTTATATATGATCTTTATATAAGTCTAAAGTACGAACTATTCCGCGTAGCAAAACCGCGTAGCGTGATAAAGCAGCTAACGCGTAGCATGACTCTGTAATTCCGTAGCGAGACGTCAAGAGACGTCTTTTAAAACAGATAAATTTAAAACAAAAGAAAATGACTCCAATAGGTGTTTTTAAATCTCGTGGCCGAGCGATATTGTAAACTATCATTAAGTCATATATTATCATCATTTCAAGCGTAAGACGTCCACTGCTCGACATGGGCTTCCCCCTTAAACCTCCATGAATACCTGTCGGAGGTGACTTGCGTCCAGCGTCTTCCTGTGACCTTTATAAGGTCATCTGTCCACCTTGTGCGTGGAAGTCCCACGCTGCGCTTGCCGGTCCGTGGTCTCCAGTCTAACACTTTTCGGCCCCATCGGACATCAGTTCTACGTGCGATATAGCCTACCCATTACCACTTCAGATTACTAATGTCATATATATTAGATTTGAATCCCGGTCTGAAAAAATTAATTATATTATCGGTCTTTGGATGAGTTTGACAACGACTGGGCGAGTGTATTAACGCTCTCTTAATCATGGGAGTGCCAAATTCCAAACTCATGTTACTAAATATATGTTGACGCATTAATAGGGACGGCTCCTCCCAAGTAATACCATGGGCTTACAGAATACCATCGTGAAACAGTACTGTGTTTCGCTGAGAGTGTAAGTATACCGATGGCCGGGCAGTTAAATCACTCACACGGCGTAAAAAGCTGGCAACACAAATAAAGCGCGAAGTGTGGTCCATTTTGTTCCTGTTCAGCTATACAATAAATATAAATGTAGCGAAATATATGCGGGAATATTTTTGTCGAAAAACTAACACAGCTAAAACGATGGCTTATTTGCTTATGAAGTTATGATATTAATTAAAAATAATTAAGGCAGCATATGATATAAGTATTACATGATGTTAAGCGTCAGTAGAATATATTTTTTTATTTAACTTAAAAGTCAACAAACCAATTTATTACAAGAACTGTTTTATTAACATAATTGTAATTATTTGAACGCTTAATACGGATCAAGCCAACGACTGATTTTCATAAATGGGTTATAAGTTATTTTTATGTAAAATGTACAAAATTTTACATGACCGTGGTAATCAAAGAAATACTAATCAATTGGGTTAAGTGTCGGCTTGAACTCTTGTGTAAATCAAGTTCATTGCCAAACAATTCGAATTAAAGTTGTAATAGTTAAAATAAAATGTCTAAGCCAACTAAAGCTGCTCATTGAAATCCGACTTTATGTAATATTTATTATAACGAAACATTTGTTTAGAAAAATGTTTCATTTTAAAATATATAACATACATTTTTTGTCTAATTTAGTATGATAATTTTGACAGATTACACTAAAAGATTTTATATTTGTGTTTGAACGCCACTGCTCATGAACAAACGCGCCACAATCTGCACATTGGTTGTGTTGACGGATTTTTAGGCCGCTTTAGCGATTTTTTTATGGGCCTCTGATATCTTCATTCACTCTGTGAAACATAGTACAAGTATCGTTTGTTCCGATTCGGTTGTTCATGGGCGGCGGTATTCCATTATCATATAGGAGACCTACCTGCTCCGTTCCCTATGTAATAAAAAAAACTATAGGAGTAAAATAATATTGTATAACATTATTTTAAATACAGTATTGATACTAACTTTTTATTTTCACAATATCACTTCTTTCATTCGTTTTCATTTTAATTGAATGATATTGTAGAGTAGTCAGCTAACATTAGATAACATTCCCAGCCACTTGACATGAATAATGTCGCCCCGACTCGTGCACTTTACGCGAGACCCGTCCTTTTACATGTATTGTACGTAATTTAGTTTAAAAATAACTTCGTTGGCCACACTTTCATTCTAAACCCTTATAAAAGGTTAAAAAAAGTTTTAAAAAAGTGTAAAAACATGGACGCAACTGAATTTAATCCTATATATTATAGACTAGATCTATCAAAAATAAATTATTTCAATTTGACTGATTTTTTGCCTTAATCTCTACGCTTGGTAGGCGGGTTGGTGATCGCAGAACATCTGCTGTATTCGGAAGGGCGCTGCTGCCCACCCTCCGGTGAAGTGTCTTTTAATCGCCTCTTACGACAACTCATTGGGAAGAGTGGGAGTAACAACACGGTACAGGTCGTGGGCAACCGCTGGATCCAGATCGGAATAGGTGGGCGTCTTTGGGAAGGCATATGTCCAGCGATGGACTTAAAATAGAATATGCTGATGAAATGGAATAGGCTGATGATGATGATGATGATGATTCGCTTTATTATTCTGAACTTAAACTTATTTAAAAATACCTTTAAGCTAATCTTGAAATACTCATAAATAAATATCTGTATATATTTTGTAGAGTAATTTCGTTATTATTTAATGTTTTTCTTAGTGTTTGTTGCAACAAAACGTTATATTTTCCATTGCATGAATGTTTAATAAAGTGTGAGAGAACTGCTTTGTAACTCTCAGTACAAAGAAGTAATTTGCCTAACTGCTTTAAAAACAAAGTGAAACTAACTTTGATGCTAACTAAGCAGTATTTTTAACATAACTCGCATAATAGTAGTGAGAATTATAGATTTTTTTTCAATTTTACATTCTTTTAAAGCATCAAAATCATTCATTATTAATTATTTATTTAATCGAATTACATAGTTGCTAAATAAAAATGAAATAATATTTAAATTCACATAATTTTATAAATTTAAAAAATATTAATTTCAGTATTTAATATTATTAATATTAGTGAGAAAGGTATATAAATGTGCCGTTAACAAATTTAAAAAGTGAATATACCTATTATAAATATGTTTAGCGTTTGTTTTTATTAAGAAATACCGGTGTGTTGAATTACAAAAGCAAGAATGCTTTGTGTATTACGGTGGTATTTCATGTGATAGAACCCGTTTTTTCCAATAAATTTATTTTTGATACATTCATAATACTTTGATATATTAGGTGTTTTAAGCTCAAATAAAACAGATGTATAATCAGAAAAGCGAAAATTTTGAAGAAATTTGAGAAAAATCTTTATATCTATATATTTAATTTAATTGGTGGAAAATGAGCAAGAGGCTCATCTATGGCAGTCCCCAGCCCTTACAGAGCCGCAGGTGCGCTGCCGGCCTTTTAATAAAATTTAATTAAACTTTTAAATCTTCCTTCTTCCGCACGAAATAAAAATCGGTTATAATAATATTCAAACTAAGCTAAAAGTCCAAGGATTAATCCCGAAAAGTCTTTCATTCATCTTTTTTAATCGTAGTTTAAAAATAAAAATCTTTCCAACTTCTAGTTAATTAAAAGTCTTATAAAGCGTTAGTCCAAGACAATATTGAATCTTGTCACTGGAATTTAATTCACTGAGGCATTACAGTTTCTTGGCTCAGACGTTAAATCTTTATTAGGCCCGTTAATCACACATTATGGGGCCTTGAGTGATCACAGAAAGATATTTCAAAATATTGAGAGGCCAATATCCTGACTTACTTAGCAAAGGAGCAGATGTGTCTTCTATATGGAAAGATAATACCGCCGCCCGTGGACAAACGGTTCACAGTCCGCGCATTGGTAA
Organism: Delias oraia; assembly: GCA_018230265.1. Classification (NCBI taxonomy): domain Eukaryota; kingdom Metazoa; phylum Arthropoda; class Insecta; order Lepidoptera; family Pieridae; genus Delias; species Delias oraia. The sequence goes on along the minus strand of DWCF01004643.1, from coordinate 11,205 downwards.
TATTGTCGAATTTTTACGCCGCTAATACGGTATATAATAAAAAAGCAATAAAAGCGATTGCCTACGCTCCGTTTTCGTAAGTACACAGACCTCATTAATAATATTAGAGGTCCTACTCAAATATATTCGAATATCCGACACGAGGGGTTTATAATGTTTATCACGTCTCAATATCACCACATACATGTTTATGTACGTTAGCAAGACCCTCTGAAGACCACATTTTCACACTTGTAAATTATGTATGCTACGAAAACTATTAAATTTCAATTCAAATAGTTTTGAACAGTTCTATATTATATAGATTTCACAATGTGTGTATAAATGCAAGACCTTAAAAAAGTACGTACCTATTTATTAAAGGTCGGTAACGCACCCGCGTCCCTGCAAAGGTTAGAGATGTCCATGGGCTTATTAAAGATGAGCCTTTTTTATATGAACGGTGGTAAACAAGCAGGAGGCTCACTTAGGACAAGAGGCCCTCCGCCCAAGGACAACCCTAGTCCTTGCACAGCCGCAGTTGCGTTGCAGCCTTATTTATTAACCTCCTGTATGCCACCGTTTCTATAAAAAAAGATCGGATGAATTGCTTTCACTGAAAATTGGTAGGAAGATAGCTTAGAATAGAGAAAGGCGTAAATTGTTATCCGAATACTGTATACCATGTCATGTTTTTAGTGTTGTTTCCGGGTTTATTGAGCCCATGGGTTGCTGAGGGTCAAGAACTTGAACTGGGACATTATGTACCGACAGGATGAAGTCTGGCGGGTACTAATTAATATAAGAATGGACTAAAAAAACTGATAAATGTAAAAATATTATAAAAAACATATTTACATATTAAAATTCGAAGGGCTAGTATCATGTCTGTTACAGTTCGTATATTAAGTATGAAATATGAGCTTTGAACGAACCTTATCATAAATCAAAGCATTTAAGTTATGTTATCTATACTAATATTATAAAGATGTGAAGTTGTGTGTGTTTGTCATATTGTAGTGCGTAATCTCTTGATATATTGTACTGATCTTGAAAGTTCTTTTACCAATACTACTTTATTTATTTTATAGTAGGCGGCCTGGCAAAGTTAGTTGAAGAAAAAACAGTAAAATATATATGCTTCTTACGAACGCTGCCTTAACGATGATAAATGTATGATTGAGTTAACTTTGATAATGATTTTAAAAAAATCCCAAACACTATATACATATACACAACACTATATAGATATTTGTATGGTAGCCATGTTAGCCCGGATCAGCTTGTGATAAACATATTCTAAAATTAGCTTTAATAGTCTAAAATAGATTAGAAAAGCCTTAATTCATTACTTGTCGAAGCGTCTTATTTAGATTGTTCACGACTTGGATTCTCGACTAAAACCCTGTTAAATTAGGAGTTTCCTTATAGGCTAACAAAGAGATCTAATTGACCTCTAGGTTGTCTTTGTTCCTACATCCTACAAACAATTGTTCGTTCCAAATAGTTTGAAATAGCTGTCCTTCAATATTGGGGGTTTATTTATGGATGTTCATGTAGATAAAATGTTTATTCTTTAATTTGTTTTTACTTGTTACGTTACTCTTTAACGCGTAGAGATATATATGAATATATGTATAATACCCGTCCGTTATATATATAAAACATAAAATAAAATATATGTTGTCATTAAATATAGAAATTCGTGGCTTCAAATCTCGTAATTCTACGTTTTTGTTGGATTTTTTATAAAAGCAGTTGCAAATGAGCAGGAAGCTCACTTAGGGTAAGCCGTCTTCCACCCATGGACAACCTCAGCCCTTGCAGAGCCACGGGTGTGTTGCCGGTCTTTAAGGAATATATACGCTCTTTTCATGAAGGTCTTCAACTCGCATTAGTTTGAAAATAGCCCATATATTAGCTGATTCCACGCAGTGGTGATACGAGAGGTGATAACTATGAAAATTTCTATTCTACCTCGAAGTTCGATGGTGATTGGATTGGTTCCGGGTAAATTAACAAATATACATACCTCACACAAGGATAATATACATGAAAAATATGTATATATTTACAGAAAGGATATATTTACATATATTGGAGGTAATAAATTCCTCTAATATGTCAGATTTGCGTGTGCCAGAAATCAAAATTTAACAATACGCAGAGGACAGCGAACGTTGAAGAGTTCTCGACTCTTATTACGTGTGGATCCATTTCGCGTCGCTGAGCCATACAACTGAGTGACTGAATTGAACGAGAAATGTGAATATTATATTCATAAATGTACATAGAACATTCTCATTAATGTGTTTAGAGACACTTCGATCATTGAGCGGGGAATGTTTCATATTTATGTTGTAATATAAAGATTACTTAAGATTAATTAGGGTATGATAGTAGGTTTACCTTACACCTAATAGATTGACAACTTTAGTATTCAATGATATGTAATACAGAACTTAGTTTGTAAATGTAGAACTGTTTACCTATTAACATAAGTACGTTGTTTTATAAAATGGGGTAATTTAATAGTTAAAATAATTTAAATTACCCGAGTCATGCTGAAGTGATACCACGTCGCGTCGTTTGAAGTTTTACTACGGGTTCACATAATACTCAGCGAGAAATGGTACTTGTACTATGTTTCGCAGAGTGAATGGGGATATCGGAGGCCCTTAAAAGTATCGCTGAAGCGGCGCAAAAAGCTGGCAAAACAACCAATGAGCGGACTGTGGCGCGTTTGTTTATGTGTGGCGGTATTCTCTTACCAAATAGGTGACCCATCTGCTCCGTGATCCGCTATATAATAAAAAAAGCAAATAAAAAAATATTTTAATTATGTTTTTTTATGGAAACTTTGGCAAACGAGCAGGAGGCTCACCTAGGGTAAATAGTCCTCCGTTCAAGAACACTCCCAGACCTTGCAGAACCTCGAGTGCAGCAACGCACTTTGAGGAATATGTACGCTCTTTTTTTGTCGTATTGGGTAAGAAATACATGTGCTGGCAGCTGATTCCAAAGAATAGTGATGCGTCGCACAAAGTGCCTTAAAAACGCAAAGTTCTGGAACGACAAAGTTTGAATTCTGTCTTAACGTTCGATGATGAAATTCATCTGCAGGTATATATCCAAACAGATCCTTCGAAAATTCACCGTGATAAATCCGAAAGAAGATATTTATTATCTTTATATAATATTGTAGGAGTTATAGTTAAATTTAGGATGACATTTAAGCTGCAATATTGAGTTGTATAATCGTGGTTGGGCTTTTACTGGTTTTTTTATATAAAACCTAATGGATTTCATCTTAACACTGAATTTGAAATATGATTTAAGGGTTTTCATATTAAAATTGGCTGAATAGATTTCAATTGCTAAGAAAATTGAAAGGAAAATATGAAGGAATACAATCGCTTCATTCAAATGCTAAAATAAGAGAACTCGTTTTAAATGCCATCATTCAGTGTATTTGCTGAAATCTCATAGTTATTCATAAATTGTAATCTTTTACTCCATTTTTACCTGTTAGCTTGAAAACATTTTTGTATATGATGTTTAATGAACTAAAGATTAATCCAGGTGAAAGATATGATTAAAAAATGTACAGTAATTTTAAACTAACGGATCACTTTACGAAAAGATAAACTTCCTAATTTACGCGTACAATTATTTGATTTTTTTTAAATCTATAGCCGACAGCGGAGCAAGTGGGTCTCCTATATGGTAAGTCAATACCGTCGCCCATGAACAACCACGCCACAGTCCGCACATTAGTTGTGTTGCTGGCTTTTTTCGCCGCTATAGATGCATAGCTAAAATAGAGGAATGATTTAAATGGTGAAAATTCAAACATAGGTAAACCAATACGACTTGTGTACCTTCCAAAAAAGAGTGTATCTAAAGGAAAAAGGCCGGCAACGCAAACACGAGTCAGCAAGGAAGTCCATGGGTGGATAACCGCTTATCCTAGGTGAGCCTGTTGCTCGTTTGCTTCAGTTTTCATTAAAAAAACACTCAAAACTTGGTTTTTCGAAACAAACTGTTCCTACTTGAGAAATAAGATTTTTTCTATAATTTAGCACTATTAAATCATTTAGTTTGGCATAAGTGTTGAATTAATTTTTATATAAGTTTATTCGAATATACGAAGTACATCAGGTCATTTAGGAGAACGATACACTCATATTTTTTTGGTATTATGAATAATTTTTAGGTTAAGAAGGCTTATTGCTATTAAAAAGTACATATTAAAGTCTCTTATAATAAATATTACGATATTAATTTGCAACAGAAGTCTCGTAACACCTAAGAAATTCTATTGAAAACTAATAACTGCCATTTCTTGAAATGCGAATTCAATCTTTTGAAGGCGTTCGAACGGTATTATTTATATATTTAATTTTTATATATTAATTATATTAAGCATAAGATGATGTACTAAATGGGTCGGTACCCGAAGTGGTACAGCGGGCTCACAGAATACTCAGTGTCAAACGGTAATTGTACTGTGTTTCGCAGAGTGAGTGAGGATGTCGATGGTCCTTAAAAGTGTCGCTTAAGTGGCGTGAAAAGTCGGTAACACAACTAATGCGCGGTCTGTGGCGCGGTTGTACATGGGCGGCGGTGTTCTCTTACCATATAGAAAAACCACCTGCTCCGTTGTCCCCTATACTATAAAAAATTATAGAAATTAAATTTATTACTCGAGAATGCTTGAACACATTTTTATGAAATTTGGTATGGATGACCGTAATTAACATTTAGGTTACATTTTATCCGACTATAAAAATGGAGGATAATATTTTATATAGATTCTCTGGTTTGGCGTGTGTAAGTATTGCTGAAGGTTTAAATTATTTCGTATTATTAATTATTTCGGGCATGAAGATGTCTGCCGGATCCATTAGTATTGTATAGTTCTTATGAAATTATGTTTATATAAAAAACCTCTTATTTCTGAAGGTCACAAGTTAAATAAATTCGTCTGCGAAGAAAGTTATTAGGATCAGTCAGAAGTTGGGGTTATCGCGTTTAAAAATTCAGACGATGCCCGGACTTCGAAGCTCTAGTAATAACGGTTATTCGAAAGATTAATGGACTTTTGAAGATTTTAATTTATCTATGCAAATATCTATAATTGACCGAGGATTTAAATGTGAAAAATTGTTTGAAACCTTATTTAGAAGTTATCTATACAACCTTTTTAAAATTGTTAAAATTGTGATATTTTATTTATTTAGATATAAAATAACCCAGACAAACTTGTAGATTTGACGTTACGTAAAGATTTCGTTCTTTCAGCATCTGATATTATATTTACCGCGGGGAATGCCATGGCAATTTGCTTGGATGTTTTTTGTTCGACACCTGAGCATTTTTAAGGCATTTTGTACCACCAACATTTTGTAGAATCAGATGCCTGCGGAGATATTTCAAAACCAATGTGACCTGGCAGCCTTCAATAAAGAGCGTACCTTATCTTAGAGGCTAGCAAGGCTCCAGCAGGGTCAGGAATGTCCATGACTTTTCTGTTTTTTTGTCTCCTGATTTTTATAAAAAAAGTTTAGTTTATAATTAATTGTTACAGCCACATACAGTACATACATACATACAATTACAGTACATACTTTAAAATAATGTTTTGAATTATCTTAGATAAGAAATATTATTCAAATAAAGAAAACAATAAATAGTAGCTTGAATTCTAGGACCGTCTAACTTATGAAATAGTATATAATAATTAATATAATATATATAATAATAATTGATATAATATATTAATTATTTTAATTAAAATGATAGTCAAAGGGTGAAGGTTTTAATAATTGATCCAACGCCCATGGTCACATCTACCCATAGATGAGGCATAGGTGCGTAGCCGAGCATCTCATGAAAGTATGCTCTTTTTTATTATATTAAATAAAACGATATTAAAACCTTTTAAAATTAAAAAAAATATCAAAAGCTAATGTGGATCACTGCAGTTTGCAAGGTTAAGATTTAAGAGTCATCAAAAGGTCAGCATTAATTATCTTAAATGAATTAACTTTCCATATAGTGTAAGTATTAAATTTTAATTAATTTTTCTTATTTCACTTTTATATTTACAACTTTTAAACTATAAATACATGGTTATAATTATTATTATTAATAAAAAAATATACATTTTTATAAAATAAAGGTAATTTATAACAAATAGTGGATTTAAAAAATAAGTATAATCCACAAATTTGTATTTAAAAATAAGAATATATATAAAAATTATATGAAATATCTTTTAAGTAGTATATTTTTGATGACTTTAATATTTTGAAACTAAATGGTGAAATTCATATAAATATATTCACCTGATATATTTTATCAAGCATTAGAAACTTACCTAAAACTTTTAAGCGCGATAAAAGTTTACAAGTGCACAACACAAATTAATTTTACCAAAAAGTTTTTATTGCACTCAACGTAATCACACAGATTACAAAAGATTTTATAGAAAAACAAACAAACGTCAAATTTGAATTTGGAATCTAAAGAGGTCCCGCGTTTACTCGTCCCGCCATTGCTTGCGGTGGCCACGAATCGACTGACAGCGAAAACGGCTTTTCGCTACTGCGGTCTTTACCGTAGCGGAAAAAGTGCTCTTTTCATTATTAAGATATCAATTTCTTCTCATCCTGCAATAATTTCCAAACACAAAGGCTTTATATATTTTGTTGATAAATATGTTACACGACGTTTTAGTTTTTTATTTTATAGCAGACAACGAAGCAGGTGGGTCTCCTATATGGTAAGAAAACACCGCCGCCTATGTACAACCGCGCCACAGTCCGCGCATTGGTTGTGTTGCCGGCATTTTACGCCACAAGTACCGTTTCAAGTTGAGTATTCTGTGAGTCCGTGATATCACTTCGGACGAGCCCATTTAGTGCGTCCGCATATGCTTTAGCATGGCTCTCCCACGGGTTAGTTTATTTTCAAGGAATGCTATAGAATTGTATTAATGCTTTTTGGAACAAAATCTAAATGTTTCTATCCTACAGTTATTGATGTATTAATATACAAAAAAGGATAAATTATGAGTATTCTTCCTAGAAAAAATTTGAACATCATTAAGTAGCAGGAGATACTGCATTTTGTTGAGTTAGTGAGGATATCGCAGGCCCTTAAAAATTCTGCTTAAGCAGCATAAAAAACCGGCAACACATCTAATTTGCGCGGTTGTCCCTGGGCCATGGTATTCTCGTACCGTATAGAAGACCCACCGCTCCGTTGTCCGCTAGGTATATCATAAAAAATCAAACCTAAAAACTTTTTTATTTAATATCAAAACATTTTTTTTAGTTTTCAGAGTTATCACTGATAATATTCAACAGCATTCAAATTATTCAGTATGAAAGTAATTTTGTGAAAGTATTTAATAAAACGCGAAACTTTGAAATTATATTTACATTTTCGCGGTGAGTTTCTGAAGCCGTTTCATTTTTGTCCATCGAACTTTATAGAAGCTATCTAGAAGGACCGATCTTATAAGTGGTTTTCAAGAAAATTGGACCCACAAAATTTCGATTTAGATTTGCGAATTTTATATCAAATAATAAAATTTTTACTTGAAATAAAAACATATCGAGTTTATAATAAACAATTTTTTGCATGTATTGTGTCAAAGAACCACACAAAGATATAATAAGTTCTTACAAAAAACATTTTTAAAAGTATTAACAATTATTAAATTCGCAAACTACTTGTGCTACGGTTTTATACTAAACTAAATTTTACATTTAAATAATGCCTTAATTTTTACTGTAAACTTAATATTACAGAATACTCAGCGTGAAACTTGTACTATGATTCGCAGAGCGAGTGAGGATATCGGATGCCCTTAAAATGCTGCTTAAATGGCGTAAAAAGCCGGCAACACAGCCAATGCACGGACTTTGGCGCGGTTATCTATGGGCGGAGGTGTTCTCTTACCATATAGGAGTCGCAACTGTTCCATTCAGTTGCAATTTAAATTGTACTATAACGCGTTGAACCAAATATGAACCAGATTTTCCGAGATATATCCGCATACTAAAAATATAAATACGTTTTGCTTTTGAGTATTTTGTTTTATTATATTTTACTTCAAATAAAATTCATATAAAAACTCCCTTAATCTCACCATGTCCTATAAGCCCTTTTTAGATTATTAACTTTGAGCCATGTGATTCTATTATATATATCCTAGATTTAAAATTGATATCCAGTAATCTTTAATCTGACTTATTATATTTTATTATTTGTATATAAAATATCTACTTGAAAATACAAAATTTTTAATAAATATAGCATCATCATCATTCCAGCCGTAAGACGTCCACTGCTGTACATAGGCCTCTCCCTTGGACCTCCATAAATACCTATGAATTAATATAGTATCATCATCACCATCATCAGCCTATCAAGTCCACTGCTGGACTAGGCCTGGACTGGCCTAGGCCTCCCCCAAAGACGCCCACCTATTACGATCTTGAGCGATCTGGGTAAATATATAATATAGTATATGTAAATGAAATAACTTAGTCTGGTTTGACTTTAAATAAAACAGTAAAAAACTTTCGACTTGCCTGTAGTCTTGGTTGTGAATTCAACATACAGTCCTTTAATCAACATGGAGCTAGAACCAAGTCTCTTTCCAGGTAAAATTTTTTTGCAATTCCCGAACTGCAAAGCGGGCAAACCAGCAATTTCTATTGAAGATACGAACTTTATTCATGATGTATTTCAATTCATTTTTTAATATACAAAGCCTTGGATAAAATCCATTATAAGGTATCGTTAAATATCAGAAGTATATATATATATATATATGTCAAAAATCTAATTGTAAAAAAGAGTTCTTTTTGAGGACAGAAAAAGCCAATTTTGATCCTCATTATTGACAAATTGTACATCAAGGGTACCTTTTCGCAAATGTTATTTTTCTTATATGTAAGTTTATTTTCTTTTTGCATTATATTACCTTTAGTTCTGTATTTTTTTTTAATGGTTCTTGCTAATGTGAATATTTAGAAGGCTTTGAAAAGCAGTAATATTATAATTATTTCTTGCAGCAATGATAGGGAAGATATGTATCTTATTAATAAGATGTATCTTCTTAATATGAACTGATACGGTTATTATTTTTTTTATTATATAGCGAACAATGGAGCAGGTGGGTCCTCAACACCACCGCTCATGAAAAACCGCGCCACAGTCCACGTATTGGTTGTGTCACCGGCTTTTTAAGGCGCTTAAGCGGCACTTTTAAGGTCCTGCGATATCTTCACTCACTCTGCGAAATACAGTACAAATACCGTTTCACGCTGAGTATTCTGTGAGACCGACATCACTTCGAACGAGCCGGGCAAATTAGTAATACCGTTGTCCACTATACAAAAAAATAAATATCTGTCTTAAAAGTACTATTTAAGAATTTATACGATAAATATCGTGCAAAATAATAAAAATAATTTATTAATTTAACTCAAAAGTACTCAAATTTATAATATCTTGTTAAATACAATAATTGTAGCACTTAACTATTTATTCATCCATTTTCAAGGATATAAGATAATATTGCCCTCTTTTCGTTTTACGTAAGTCAAGCGAACTTCTTGGCGTATTTCAAGAGAAATTCCTAATGAAACAATTTCCCTACCTCGAGTGCATGCATAATATAATAGGACATTCTTAAAGTCCTTTTTATTTTTTTTACTTAAATATTTCTTATATATTTACTATAAAACTAACCCATAAAGCACTAATTGATACCTAAGTATTTAATATCGAGGCATTTCTTTACTAAACATTTTAAATGAAAGAAAATGTTTCATCATTTTTATTGTATAGCGGGCAACGGGCAGGTGGCTTTTCTTTATGGTAAGGGATCACTGCCGCCCATGGACAACTGCACCACAATATGTGCTTTGGTTGTATTGTCGGTTTGTAAACCAATTAAACGGTTTAATTTCAAGAACCTCCAATATTTTCAGTATATGTACCATTTCAAGCTGAATTTCTATGAGATCATGATGTCATTTCAGACGATCCGATCTATTTACTGCATCAGCATATAGTTCAGCACAATTCTCCCACAGTTAAGATAGTGTTAAAACACTGCTGATGACTCGAAGCTTTCAAAACCTGAATCAAACCTAGGTCATCACCACACATCACCCACGCTATTTTTTAAAATATAATAATTTTTTTCACAAAGGGGATTATAATAAGGCGACAACATATATTAATATAAAAACAATAATTGATCAGAAAATTTGACAGCACACTCGATTCACGAGCCATCATTCAAGATAAAGGTAACTTTTTCACTTAAAATACAAAAAATAATATATTTGCTTTATAGATTCATATAAAACAAAACTTTCTACTTAATAAAATAATTATTTCGTCCAGAAGTAACTTCCCGAATTCAGATAAATAAAATACTGTCACTACCACTTCTCATACATTGCGTTTTGATTCAGAAAAACATACTGATGTGTCTTCTCTATATATTTGTCTTTAGTTATGTCGGCTCATGGTTATAATTTGCACCTCCCTTTGAACCTTCATTATATACATGCTTAATTCTGTTGTTACTTATGTAAACATCATAATACTGACGCTGGCAAAATTGCGACCGTTACACAAGAAGCCAAACAAACAAAAAGAAGAAACATACAGATTACATACTTAAAACATTTTCTCCAAAAATAATCCAAATCGTTAAAAGAAAAATTTAACTTTAAAAATAATATTATATTAGCTTTTTCTAATACCAGATTTTATTAAGAAAATAAATGAAGCGGACACGAAATGCTTTGTATTAATAAATTAGTATGTATCTACAAATCGATATTAAATAATATTTAGTAGAATTGAGAAAGTATTTAGTATTTATTCATCATCAATAATTATTTCCAAACCAAAACGACTTGGGGACCATGAAGAAAAGAGCATATATATTCCGGCATATATATAGGCCCGCAATGCATCGCGGCTCTGAAAGGGCAAGGCTATCCATGGGTGGTGAAACTCTTGCCCTAGGTGAACCTCCCGATCGTTTGCCACCGTTTTTATATAAAAAAGTTGAACATTGAGACTGAATGCAAAGTGTCATCTGTATCAGTGTAAGCAATATAATAAAATCAATATAATAAAATATAATAAAAAATAAATATGATAAAATCATTTAAAATTTAAAAC
>DWCF01004642.1:0-15901 GCA_018230265.1 Delias oraia | reverse complement strand
GATTGGTGATGCTCTGGAGCAGCTTAGGAATAATAGAGCTCCCGGTGATGACGGAATCACAACGGAAATTCTGCGAGGTCCCACCCGCTCCGTTTTCCGCTATAATATATAAAAAAAACGAAATAATTTTTATGGACGTTAGAACATATTTGCATGAGTTTTAGCAAAACACAAAGAAATAAAGTTGCAACCACTTGATAACACATGGTCCATAATAGTTTCCGCATGCACAATTAGTGTCGAGATGAATTGCGAATCATTACATAAATGTTGATGAATCTAAGCGACACTTCCTGGAGGTGAACATAATACAAGCGGGAATAAAATGGTAGCAACAACGTCGTTCAAGATCTAACAATACTTCAGATCGGTCGTTGGTCCCTCGCGGTTCCTAGAAAGTAAGCGGACACAGTCTAAAATAGTATCGGCATCTTCCGAGAACGGTGACTCATATCGGGACCGTCCTAAAACGCATCTGGACTGAACTATGCCACTTCTACAACTGTGTATAGCTGTTTTAATTAATGCCCAATCCGAAGGAGAGATCATTTTATAACCACTATTTTTACGTACATGTACATGGGTTCTCATATCATTACATTTCCTTATTGTTGATCATTGGTGGTGTGTGACTATTACATCGTTTCTTTTTGATAGATATGATTTATCAAATTTTTTTTTATCGATTCAAACTACCTTTGAATATTTTTGACTTTACCTCTTTCAATAACTAGCTTTTTGATAAAATTTTCTCAATAAAATAATATCATTGTTAAGGTTCTTCTGAAATCGGGACACATTATAAACTATGTAAATGAATTACTTCTTTCTTCAAACATATTTGCCGGTCGTTCAAAACAAACATTTGTATAATTTTAGGTGAAACCTTGAAACGAAATAGGTTATTTCAATATAGAAATTTAGATTTTCAGCACACAATAAACGGGACTGTCGTCACTACCGATAATCAAATAGGTCATTAGTCGATCCCGATTAAAAATAATTTAGATACTGTCATGTCGAGGTGCCAAAGTTCTATATTTTTAAAACTACAACTTCTGCTGGTGATTTCGAAAGTAAAATAAATTTTGTTTCGGTACTAATTCTACGTATGTATTTAAACATTTTCCTTATATGATAATTCTTTTTGAACTTCCATTCCAAAGATATCTAACACATTAACTAAGATTCAGAATTATAAAATATTTAAAATGATTAAAAATATGAAATTAGTTTGATCAGCCTTTAAATAAAAACAAATAAAATATACATCTACTAAATGAACGGTTGATGTCGACTGTACCAAAATGAGTAACGCCCAAACTATTTGCAAACGAATCTTGTCAAATGGCAACGTTGTTTGTTGCCATGGTTCTAAGAACACCGGGTTGTTCTCTTTAAATAATAAAACTACACATCTAGGCCTCTGGGTTCCGAGAAAACATCTTATAACCTTATTGAATTTCGTTATATAAAAGTTACAGCTTACTATTAAAATATATCTTGTTAAATTTTGTAAAAACATGAAACAATTGTCGAATTCTTGAGACAAAAAAGAATAGACATAGATGTGCATAATATTAATAGTTGGTCATTGCTGGTTGCGTCATTCATTTATGAACTCATACATTGGATATCCAAATGGATAACAAAGAACAAATTATTTCAATAACACCGTAGTTGGAATATAAAAATATAATATAAAACAAATGTAGTCTTTAATGAATGATAAACTAAATAAATCCCTCGATTTAACGACAAACTCCCTAAAGCATCGAAATCAATTGGCTTTAGTTGGTTTAGCTTGTCTTCCATCCACCTTTTCTTCTCTCCATTTAACGACAGCTTCAGTGTCGTTATATAGAGTTTACACTGTATATCCGATGCTAGTAGTGTTTCAATTATATATTATATATTTCCAACTCAATTCGTAACTTTTAAAGTAAGCTAAACATCTCTATACAAATAAAATAGGGCTAATAATGCATTTAACAAAATATGGTTAGAATATGACTGAGATAAAACATGCTAGTCTATCAACACATATCCTGGCAAGGACTTCACTATTTTGGATACCATTGCTCATACACTATTAATCGCTAAATATTTACTGCGCATTTCGAACTTGATTCATCTAAGAGGTTTCAAAGTGTACAGATGTTCCATTTTCGAGAAGCTTCGAGGTTTTAAAATATTTGTAATGAAATTTTCATTGTTGTATTAAATACATAACAGCAAAATAATAGTCTAATAAATGGTTTTTATGCAAGTCGTAATAATAGAGTCATATTATAATCTAATTGTAGTGGGCAATTTAAACTAACGTAGGTATATCTATTATTCAGAAGCTTCAAGTTTATGAAATATACGTTCTATTTACTGAATATTCATGATTAAGTGTACCTATTAAATTAGGCGCGGTATTCGAGACACTATGTTGTCTATGCATATTTATTGTTCAGTTTCTTTGCTCAGCTGTTATGGGTTCCAAGTTCACTTCACAATTCAATATAATAATAAGATTTAACTGTTGCATGGAATGGAATATTTGAAATGAATACACAATAATTAACCGATCTCCTTCTTATAAAGATCTTACAAACTTCGATTCCACCAAGCACCATGCAAGTGATAACGGTGAAATTAAGGTCTGCATAGCTCATATCAATAAAGATAATAAAAATTACCACTTACCAATCGGCATAAATTTGTCAAATCCACCCGTGTTTTTCACCTCTACGTAGCCGTCAATATCTTGAAGACCTTCCCGTAATTCCCACGAATTCTGGAACAGTATTCATTTTAATTGCTATATTATATAGTTAATTAGAGTTAAAATAAATTTTTAGAGTTAAAATAACCTATAGTTAATTAGAGATAAAATAATTTCAGCTGTTTTGTTTTTTAAACTTAGTGAAGAGCTCACCAAAACTGATATTTTTAAATACAAAATGTTTTAATTCATCCAAATTTATAACACCTATAACGCCGTATAATTTTATACTTACAGGATCGACGACAATCTGCAAGGGTATTTGGAATCTGGAGTTAGCCATATTACCATTGTATTCTTTGATTGGGGTCATAGGACTGTTGGTCACACTCAATTTATCACAGTAATTCTGGTTGTAGTCTTCCATGCGAGATGAATTTGTGCTCAACGCTGAAGGTGTTCTAGCTTGGGATTTATCATTCTCTCTATTCAAGTACTGCTCAATATCAATATGCCTCGGATTCATATTGCCAATATTGTAATTCACAATGGGTGAAGGACCCCGAGGAGTTGACGATTCACTGAAAATGTTTGGACTACGAAACACTCTTAAAGTGTCTAGTGGGGTACTCCCTTCACTTGGAACACATCGCTCAGAGCCAGGAGAATTTAATTTGAATTGGCGACTCGGCTCCAGAAGCTCTGGGATTTTCTTCATGTCATGAGAAACTATTGCTTTTGGTTCCATTAATGTTTGAAGTCTATTTACTTGGCTCTCTACAAAACTTCTTGGCCTAGGTGAGACTGGTTTTCCAGTGTATCTAGAATTTGATTCATTTGAATATATTGGATTGTGAGCTTGTGTCATACTCTCAGTGTCAGTATCATAGCTATCCCTAGTATCGTAGATCATGTACTCTTCGGACAACTCTTCTTCATCAGCTTCAAGATCATCATAGTTTATGGGAGTGTCAGCACCAGGAAAGAATTCACAAAGGGTTTTCATTATTTCCACAACCTGAAATAATTTTAAAATATTTTAAAGACATTTTTGGTATTATTAATAAACAATTTCTTAATTTTGAGTCTTCAGTAGATAGATACTTCTAGACTAGATAGATTTTTCTGTTCACATAAAGATTTAATAATATTGCTTAAACTATCAAAATATAATTAATTAGTAACTGAAACAAATGATTAAAATCACACAAACTACTTGGTGGACATAATTGACACTGGCCTAATAAGTAGAAATAATATAAGTACTGTATTCAATTTTAAATGTAGAATTTCTTTTGAATAATAATATGTTACCATAAGAATGGTACCTTATTGCATGCATCAAAAATATACCAAAGCATAGAGAAATGTGTTGCCCCTATAAGCAATATTACATTATTTACACTACAATTTACATTATTACTTTACTACTATTATTTATTTTGCAGGTTTACAATACTATATAAAATTTTTAATATAGTTTTGTAACAGATATTTTAAGCAATTGTGGGATTGTTTATTATTTTTACTTTAAGAGAAGATAAGTCACCTTAGCCATGCTTGGTCTGTCAGATGGTACTTTATGCCAGCACTGTGTCATCAAATGTTCTATTGGCTCAGGGCACCCTTCTATTAAATTTGGTCGTTCGCCTGTAATAAAACACATAAATAAATGTCAAATCATTCAAAAGATTAATATATAGAATATGTAACTTAAAGACTATTTTATCATTCTGAACTGTCAAGTTCTAAATACCCATTTCTGTATCTATTTCTAAATATGCAAGTAGATGATCATCCCCTTTTCCTTACTCTAAGATGTCTTTTTTGTTTCTTCCACTAAGTAAAGTACTTTGTATCTGATCACTAAACACTAAATGTTATGATTGATTTAAAAATAGTACAGAACGTAATGTGTAATGTAATAGTTAGTGGCTTTATTAAGTTTATCACCTGTATGAACGGCCCACATAATCCTATATGCTGTACCTCCTTCTTCAAATGGCTTTCTTCTAGATAAAACCTCCCACAAAATAATACCCCATGAGAAAACATCACATTTTTCAGTATAAGATGAGCCTTCAAATACCTGAAACATATAGATTTTATAATCATAAAAGTAGAAAAATAATGCTATCTGCTAAGATAAAATAAGTGAATGCTTTTTTGTCTTAAACTTTAGTTTTATTTAACGGCCAAAGGTATAAGCAAATATTCTTATTAATAAAAGTTTATAGTTAGTGAGGATGGAAAGAATTTATTTACTAATTCAACAATTTTATCTTTTTGTACAATTAATAATTTTTTATATTGACCTCTGGAGCCATCCACGCAGCACTGCCTTGGTTATTAGTCATGTATGTAGCCTTATCAGCTGCTGTACCAAAATCACAAATTTTCAATTTTTTGCCACCTGCAACTAATAGTAAGTTGGGTGGTTTAAGATCCCTGTGTATAAGAGGCTTTGGCTTCATCGCATGCAGATATGCCACTCCCTGAAACACGTCAATTGGTTTGTAAGTTATACAAAAATATGACTACCATGACTAAAAATATTTTTTTATTCACATAAAGAAAAATCTGACCTTGTACAGACATAATATTACAAAGGCAACATAGATAATAATTACCTCAGCACATTGTTTTGCCCAACTCATAGCATGGGCAGCAGTATATTTAGGTTTTGGACGGACATGAAGGACATTGTATAAGGAACCCCCTTCAGCATACTCCATAACAAGGCATACATGAGCCCCTTGTGTGCATGCTCCATACAGTCGCACAATATTTGGATGGGAAACTCGAGACAGTTGACGTACTTCTATAGCAAATTGCCGCTTCTCTGCCTCTGAATTTATATGCTTTACAGCAACAAATGTATTTCTCCATAAACCCTTCCATACCACACCAAACGCTCCTTTACCTACAACCTATTCACACAGGAACAATTTGTAATATTGAATAACATATATTATTTAACAAAACTTTTAAATTAATACCTGTAGTTCTTGTATTTCATTGTAATCAATTTCCTCAACAAATGTCTGTTGAGCGGAAGAAGGGCCTTGCACATTTGAAGCCATCGGTTCACTTATCACATTATCAATATAAGTGACTTATTGGGATATATGTTTGCTTAAATTATTTGATTAAAACGAATTACGAATGTGGTAAGAATAGTAAAAAAAATATTTTGCTCGCTATTGTTTAGCAAAGAATACCAACTGCGACGGGGCCGCCATGTTTATAACCATAGATAACCATAATCAGGTAATAAATAGTACTTACAATTTACAACTCTGGAAAAATGACAACTACAGATCAAATAAATATTTTAAATATAAAAATTTAGCGCTATGGGAAACAACAAAAAGATTACATATTTTTTACTGCTAGAGAAACCAGAAGGACTAAAAAAGGCACCTGTTGGAAACATGGCTTTTGAGATATATAATAATGGTTATATTATACGTAGATATAATATATGGTTTTGGCTGATTTAATTTTTTTTCTTTACAGTTTCTCGAAATTTATCTTGTATGAATGTTACGTTACTATCAAGAATTGAAGTAAATATGATCATCTGTGAAAATCAGTCTCATTCAATGAATTAGGCTTTAATCAAATACATATATAATACTAAATAAAATATCACCAGTGTATTAAAAATTAATAATGTGACGACATTTTACTTTATTGAAATAAAATATAACAACTAAGCATATCATTCATATAACAAGATACTTACTTAAAAGACAGTGTTTAAAATTAACTGGTTTTACGAATGATATTAGTTTTATGGCAATGCAGATAAATTCTCCCCCGATTCTTCAATCTCACTCAAAAGAAAGTACGCTTCAGTACAATCAAATGCAGCAGCGACCTCTCTAGGCGTTTCATTTCTATGATTAGTTAAATATAAATCTGCTCCTAACTTAACAAGAATACGTATGAGTGTACAGTTGTTGTTCATTGCTGCAAAATGAAGAGGCTGTCGATCTCCTGGAGCATAGGGATCGTTTATAAGAGCACCTTTTTGTACAAGAAGTTTCATTATCTCTTCCTCTTCTTTTATTGGGGTGGACATCATAATGAATTCTATAAAAACAATATTTAACTATCATTAACTCGCTTACTATTTTTTTTCAAATCAAATAACATTATTCCTTACGAATGAATAGTCCTGTGTCCATAGGATCTGATCGTGGCAGTAGTTTGGCGCCATAATCAAACAGTAGTTTAACCACTCTCAATGATGGTCTGTGAAAATAGAAATATGTATACAAATATGCTGTACAAATACGAATGCAATCTTAATTGTAATAAAAAATATATGTATTGTATACATTATTTTCTATTATTTTTATTTGTAGCCTTTTCTAGCGTCAATTTCGATTAGTAAGAATTAAAGAAAGCTAAAATGTGAAAGTATATGTATGTAAATCTTGCATAAAATCGAAATCTTTGTATAATGTACCTATGCCTAAAATATTTATTTAAATACCTGCGCATCAAACACAGTGATAATGGAGTCATTCCCACACTATCTTTGATATTTGGATTAACCCCAGCTTTAAGCAACATTTCTATGGCTCGTAGGTTATCAGAACATACTGCCAGATGAAGAGCGTTTCTTCCCAGATGGTCCATTTGTTGGATATGTATATCTTTCCTCCTTACATAAAATAAAATAAACACACGTAATTTTCTTAACTAACACAAAAATGTTACAAAATATTTTCAATATATAAAGTAAATATGATTGAATTATCGAAAATATCGTGTTTGCACACGATATTTTCAATTACACACACATGTTAATTAATTCATGATTTTCACACTTTTAAAAAACTAGCCTATGTGATTACCTACTACACTGTAATAAATTGTCGCTCTACCTTAAAACCATCTCGATTTGCTGATCATTACCAGTTTCTGCCGCAATAAGTAAGTCTTTATCTACGTGAAGGAATTCTAATGCTTCTTTCAGCCGAGAGTCATGTTGGTCATCCTCAATTTCCGAGTGTTTAGAACCAAAATCAAGAGATCGCGGCGAGCCAGGAAAAGAAGGTATATGAACGTCCAGGGAATTTTCAGATATCTCTATATTAAATAGGAAATTTTAGATTGGTCACTCTAGTGTGTATTAATAATACTTACGAGAAATAAAAAAACTTTTTAAATATTCAATATTTTATTTAAGTATAGATTTGGACCTAAAGTAATAAATTAACTGGAATTATTTTTTTCTAATAATAATTGCAAATTATTTTTTGAAGGATGAATCGTTAAAGAGACTTGTTCACTCTCTGGTATTGTTTCTAATTTTGGCATATCGTTAAGAAGTGATGGTTTCTTTTTCGATGGTACTAAAACTCCTTCCTTAAGATCTATTCTATCCTTATTTTTAAGATAGGCAAGAACTAAAGATTGATCTTCGTCAGCAAAAGACAATTTTTTCACAGGCAAATCATTATCACTTTGTAGATTTATATCAATCACTTGTAATTCTTCTGTACACTCTGATGATTCAGTGTGCATGGAATGGTTGTTGTTTCTCATTTCTTTGCTCGTGGATGGTAGATCAGTCGGAAATATATGTTTCTTTAAACATTTCGGTAGATCGTCAAGTGATGAGTATTCTTTATTACATATTAACATTTCTTTTGAACTAGGATTGCTCTCACAACTTGAGTCGACTATAATAAAAATTGGATCTTTTTCAGAAACATTTGTGGAACATACACTGGATTTATTATCACTGGAAAGAACATATACACTTTTAGGATTGGCGATTGTATTCTTTGGTTACGTAGACGTAGTTCGAACAAGAGTTTAAGTTTGAAGGATTTTCTAAGATAACTGATCTGCTGTATGTTGCTGAATGTTGCCTTCCTATAATTGTTTTGTATTTATATTGCGCCGTTGTTAGTTCCGCGATATGATGTGGCAACGGCAATGTTGGACAAAATAACCGGATAAAAGATATAAAAAAATCTTTGCTTATTCGATAAATTAACGTTTTTGAATAACTAAGAAACCATAAAATTAATTCATACGTTGTATTCTCCGAGGCTTCGCCATCTTCTTGTAGAATTTCAATACTTTCTTCTATATATTTTAAATCGCTTTCTTTTACATTTTCTCTTAACACCAGAGTTTTATTTTGGTCACTCATAGTAATTTCCACTTAGTCATAAATTTATTCAAGTTTTGCACTTGAATCTGGTCTTCCTTAAATATAATATATATTATATATGCAGTCACCGAAGAGAATACTCTGACAGTAAGCCAGACAGGCAGCTATTGTTTTTAAAATTTAAAAATGTGTGATTACTTATTTCACAATAGAGGTTCTTTAATCAACATTTCTGCAGTATACGTAGCTGAAACTTTGATTTCCACAAATAGATGAAGTTAAGGCAGATTTAAATGTATCTTTCTGGGTAAGTAAATAAAACAGTGATTAGGTTAGGTATGCTAGATTTATTAGTACAGCAAGTATACATTTACACAATCTACTAATAACTTAAGGAATTCTTATTAACATTACTTTTCTTGTGCTTTGTTTATTTTCCTTGTAACTATCTATCTAAATATTTTAATTTCTGTGATCAAATTTGTACGAATCAATTTATACGGATATGATAACTGAGGTAGGGAAAGTATTTAATTAGGCCAAACTGATGAAGTTTCATTGTTTACTTTTCCTTAAGATCCTACTTAAAGTAAATATTATTTTTTTCATTACCCTATGTAAATAAAGTTTGACTTTAAATGCATTAATGATAGATAAAGATTACACTTATACATTATGAACTAGTTAATAAATAGCCGCCCGCAGTACAGTGAATGGAACAAAATGTAATTTAGAGAATCAGCCGCCGGTAGACTGGTAAATCCCGCGCTTGCGCATGCGGCGATGACCGGAGCAGTTCCGCCAATGTGTAGAGATCATCTCTGGGCCTATAGTTGTTCTGGTGTGGCATCCCATCTGAACGTTTACGGGCAACCATGAATCGCTTCATTCTGTTAGCATACATTCTCTTGCGTCGGGCCTCTTCGTATCTGCGTGCTACTTCATTTGGATCCACTTGGTATAGTTCAGGTATACCTTGTGCTATTCCCATGCGATTCTGTTCAGAGAAATAAGAATGACGTGGGTAGCCTTCATGTCCAACTATAACTGGCTCATTGTACCAGACATCACCGTTGTCATCGACTTCAGGCTGCTCCTCATCAATATTATTAACGTTTCCATATAAGCGGTCTGTAGTCCATCGGTTAGTGTTCCATTCTTGCTTTCTACGTTCTTGTGCTTCCCACATATTCAGAAGAGCTCGCACGTCTGCTGCACTTAGACCAGAGTCCCGTTTGCGTCGGTCAGAAATTGGACTGGAAGAAAATTTTAACAGATATAATAAGCTCTACCTATTAAAAGATTTAATGATTAAGATAAAATCGTTTTTAATTACCGATAGTTTTTTTTGTTTCCTCCAGAATTTTTGGTTGCAGACTTCGCGGATGCAGCAGCGCCGCCAACTTTCGAACCACTGCCACGCTTCAGACGATGGGAGTCATATTGTTCAGCTATAGAATCTACGGGTGAAACATTCTCTTGTTGTCTAGAAAAATTGCGAGATACGTTAATAATTAGTTTTGAAAAAAAATTACATTAAATCAATTAACTAGATGCAATCATCACTGGGTCTTACTTGAGATTTTTCTTTCCCGATCCAGATTTTGTTGCTACTTTGGTTGCCGCACCAGCCCCTCCTACTTTTCCACTACCTCGCTTTTTCCGCCGGGTCTCGTATCCAGCAGAAAGATCTTCTATGGCTGGAGGTCCCCTGTACAGCTCAGGCCTCATAATAAGGTTGTCAAGTTCTCCGCTGGATGACGATGAATCATATCTCTGATCCATAGCTTGTTCGAATCCTTCGGCATTTCCTGTAAATTAATTAATTTTATTATAATAATTAAGTTAATTAATTAAGTTAATTTTATTTTGTTTATATTATATATATTATTGTATAAATTACATCTAGTTTTATGTTAGGTGGGTATCTACCTACTCCTCTTAATACATGTTAGAAATAAGTTCAATATTTATAAATAAAAAGGTAAATATGAATTGTATGCCTCAGTTACCTTCTTCACTGAGGGCGAGAGGATAGGGCTCCAAGTCATTTTTGTCGCTTTTATTCAAGAATAGTGATTGGGTGTCGTCTTTTGTTTGGTCCCAATTTTCGGGTAGCTCAGCGACCGGACCATTGTCTAATAAATAATAATCTTGAAGAAATTTTAGGTTAAATAAATAAAACAAAAATTATGATATAAGATTAAAAACATATTTATGAACATTTTATTCAATAAATTATTTTAATATTAAAGAAATTTCAGTAGGTTTCATATAATGAATTATAACATCCTATTACAAATAAATGAGATATTCAATATCAATAAAGCTATTTTCTATTTTAATTCATCAGAAAGGGCATAGTTGAAATCAGAAAGGCTTGCGCAGGGCACCTGTTGCTGAATATAGAACTGCGCGGAAGAACGCGCCGGCTAATCAATACAAAACACACAAAAGTAAAATTAAGAGCAAGTCATCAAATCATTAATAAAAGTATTAAAATATGCTTTTAAATGGTTATTTTTTATTCTCTCTTACAATGGCTATAGACAATAATTTAGTGAAAGTGAAAATAAAAAGATTACCTTTGTTTGAAGGTGTCGGGAGTGCATCATTCGAAGAAAGGACCGCGATAAACGCGGCTAATGATAGTATCAACATATTCGCGTCACTAAGATGTATTCAATTTGTGAATCGATGGAGATGACCGCTCTCGGAGGACGTGTAGCAGGCAGCAGCATGTACCAGAGTAAAAGCTATCAGCTCTGTCGATATTGTGCGAACATGCGCATTAAAAGATACAGGCTCAACAAAGCTGCAGTTCCAACGACCTGCTAAATACAATCGCAGTATAGCATAGATAATAGTTTTAGATAGCAGATTTTTTTCTATCGCTTTGTAGGCTGAAATATATACCTGAAATATATAATTTGGGTGTTACGTTTAAATTTATAGGTTTCTCCTTCGAACCTCCATGCATACCTGTCGGAGGTGACCTAACACATTTTGAAAATGAAAAAAACATAGGATACCCACGAAATTAAATAGGTAAAAAAGTAGGTGCTTAGGTATTATATAAAAATCGCGGCTGTATCGCGTTTCTTCTGAAATGGACGCAAAGCATTATATTTCAGAATCATCTACACATACAGAGACGAAACGATAGTAGCAAAATAATCTTTCTTGGCTGTGTCATTTTTATACTTAATAATCATCGTTTGGTTCGAAAAAATGTGATTATTTTCATATTTTATATTAATAAATACGGTTACGAGTTCGAGAAACTTTGATTTGGGTAAAATAGCGTATGAAGCAAGCAATTATTTTTACCCGTTAATTCAGCCCTGACTCTATGACGTCTGCTTCGTAGATAGGTAAGGACAAAATTAAATACCCCTCCGAAAATATTATTATTGAAGTGGAAAATAAAAGTATGACGTCAAACTGGTAGACGCGATTTAATTACATATCATTAAACATTTTTATGCACTTGTTCTATCTAACAAAAAATTGTAGGTATACAGAATACACAGCGTAAAACGGTACTTGTACTGTGTTTCGCAGAATGAGTGAGATAGAATATCAGAGGCCTTTAAAAGTACCGTTTAAGTTGCATAAAAAGCCGGCATCACAACCAATGCGCGGATTATGGCGCGGTTATTCATTAACGGCGGTGTTCTCTTACCATATAAGAGACCCACCTGCTCCGTTGTCCGCAATAGAATAAAAAAAGGATAAGGCAATTACTATTTTATTAGAAAAGTACATAATGCTGTAACAATCAATAGGGTTCTAGTATTTATACCAAACAGATGTTTTATTCTCACGTAGGTAATGTAATAGCAGGATTAAAATAACCTGCCATACTATAAAGTTAACAATAGCAGTCATTCAGTTATCATACAATGACAACAAAGGCTGACTGCTAAGGTACTTAATAAAATCTCTGAACGCAGTCAACAACGTCCTGTTATCGTGTACGATACTTTGACATCTTTATGGCTTCCTTTCACCTAGCACATTTTCGCTAATTTGGATAAAAAATTTATAAATTGTACCTACTACTCATTCATAAATGTCAGTTAGTTTAATATAAGCCCTTTATTTTTTATAATATAAATACTTCTTCTATTTTACGAAATATCACTGACGTAGAATATATTGGTACAATATTCTGGTTAAAGATATCGTAAATAAATAGTTCTTATAGTATGTTTGTGTCTCGTTACTCCTACTCCAATATAGCAATTTTGAAATGATTTTGTTTTATAGTTGAGGTGATCGAGACCTATTTTAAATGCTGATCAATTACATTAGCGTCTAAATAAAATTACATGTCTTTAGAATAAAAGTATAACCTTAATTGTCTTTGCTTTTGTGTATATTATTATATATATATAGTATTATATATTTATTTTATTTTTGATTAAACTGAAGATATTGTAAGATAATTAGAAAGTCTAACCTATTTTATAATATAAAATATGATTTTTTTTCATATAGTTTTTAAAATTATTTATTTAGAATTAGTATCTATATTATAATATGGGTATTCATAAAATATTATAGATAATGTAGAAAACAAATCTTTTATGCTATTATACTAATTGAAAACTGAACAATAAACACATAAAGGGACATAAACCTATAACCTAAAATTATAGCAATAAAAATATTAATTTTGGAAGTGTAATGATGTAATAAAAGCAGGTGTATGTATATAAATACAATATTTAATTAAGAGGATAACTAGACAATATTACCAAAAACTTTATTATCCTTTTTTATTGAATGACAACATGTAACTTACAACTTACTTTTGCTTTACGAAAATAAATAACAATGTATTTTTAAATATTACATGGAAAGTCAATTGTACTAGACTAGGAATGCTCTTGGCATTATAGAAATATGTAATATGAATTATATATTTTAGTTATGTCTATTTCTTAGATTTTTTCTTAGGCTTTCTAGCTTGCACTTTCTTCTTACGTTTTCTGGAATGATCTTCACTATCTGAACTACTGGTAGAATCACTACTTGTTTCTGAGCTAGTTGAGCTACTTGTGCTACTGCTTGAAGAGGACTTTCTTTTCCTTCTTTTTTTCCTCTTATCAGAATCACTTGAAGAACTGGATGAATCTGAACTTGAACTTGATTCTGATGAACTATCTGATGATGAAGATGTTGAGACTTTTCTTTGCTTTTTTACTGATTTGGTGATTTTCTTAGTTTCCTTACTTACTTTTTTAAAAGATTTAATTTTTTTTGTTTCTACAATTGGAGATGGTGTCTTAGGTTCTGAATCTTTTTCTCTATAAGATGTAAACTTTGTTTCTTGATCATTGATTATATATTCACTATTATGGTTATTATTACTCATTTTATGATCACTGATATGTTCATGAACATTATGTTTGTCCTGATTATCTGCCACATTTTTATTTAATGAATCAGATCTGCTACTTTTTCTGTCTCGGGAATGTGATAAATATTTCTGCATAGATTCTTCTTTATCTTTCAGGCTTTTTTTTTCAATAATGGGACTTTCATCTTGTGTTTTATCACTGCCCAGGGTGCTATTTCGTTCTCTTCTACCATTTCTGGATGAAGAGGACTTATGGTAATCTTTTGGATATCTACTATCTCTTTTTATAAGGTCATAATTTTCCTTTCTTTTTTTACTTTTTTCTGAATGCCTATTGCCTTCTCTTGACTTGTCTCTCTTTGAACGACTTCTACTTCGATTTCTCCGTAACTTGTGGCTATGTTGATCATACTCATTAGTATGATCTCTGATATTTTTAATTTTTTGATAACTGTTATGGCTATCATATTTTGTTTTATGTTTCTGATCTCTTAGTCTACTTGTTCTTTTTTCATAATCACAAGTAGGAGATTGTCTAAATAAACCTTTCTTATCTATACTTGAATCAAAAGTATCATTGGTTAAATACTGAACTCCTCTACCTTTCCCTAAGTACCTCATTTTAGAAACTGACTGTGAAAAGTCAACATGAATGCGCCGGTCATCAATTAATACATTGTCCATCTTAAAATATGCATCTTCACATGATTTCTTATTATCAAATTCAATAAATGCATATTGTAAAGAATTATCAGTTTTTTTATCACGAATCACTTCACAGCTTACAATCTTACCAAATCTGCTAAATATAATTTCTAAGTCATCGTCTGTTGTGACAGGATTAAGCTTACAAACAAATAGTACATTCTCTGGTGGAGCAATGTCTGCATCAGGTAAATCACCAACAATTTCCAATATTGTAGCTCGGGCTTTGGCTTCCTTTTCTTCAATCAACTCTTGTACTTCAGCTGCACTTTTTCCTTCAGTTTCATCAATATCTTCATCAGGACCAATTCGTCCACCTTTCAAGCGCTCTGGGTTTGGTGAAGGAGATCTGGATGGAGCTCTAAAACCAGGAGGGTCAACAAATGGATCTTCTATGATAACTGTATGGGTTATACGCACATCACGGTATGGTCGATGCGCCTCATCACAGATAACTTCGTTTAATTTAGTTAAAACCTCATGCCCTTCAGTCACCTCACCAATCACACAATGTGTTCCATCTAAGGAGTCCAAGTCCGCAGCCAAAGTAAAAAAGAATTGTGAACCCACCATCATATTCTCAGAGCAGACCATGGACAAAAGACCTACTTCAGAATGTCGAATTTTAGGCATTTTTTCTCCAGAGAAAAATCTTTTTTTAGGTCCTTCTAAAACACCCCATATGGATTCTCCACCGGAGCCTTCACCTGTAGGGTCACCAGTTTGGGCTATAAATCCGCTTCTTATAGAATGAAAAAGATTGTAATTATAATATTTAATTTTGCATAGTTTTAGAAAGTTTCGACATGTTTGAGGTCTTTGTTGTATATAAAGATCCACAGTAATGTCACCAAGAGTAGTCTCTATCACAACAGCCATAACGAAATGTTATTTAGAAGTGTAATTAATAAATATTACAATCAGTCACATCACAATTACCAGATTACAAGATAAGCGTAATATATATAACCTAAAA
>DWCF01004641.1:0-15907 GCA_018230265.1 Delias oraia | reverse complement strand
GAAAAATAATAAATTTTTAATTAACAATTAAATATTATAATGAATTATTTGATTTACAGCTTATTGTCTTTTATAAAGAAAAAGACCTTTTTTTTATTAAAATTGTGATAAAACTTACAAATAGCAAGCCCAAACGCGATGGCAACAGCTACGTAGGCTGCATACGACGAACAGAAAGGAATTACTGCTACTGACACCTGAAATAATACGTTCATTTTCTAATACAGAGACTCATACCGTATTTCTATACAATTTTGTACTATCATCATCTGCATCAGCCCATTAAAGTCCTCTGCAGGACATTGACATCCTCCAAAGACGCCCACTTATGTATAATTATATTATGTATAATATATATATTTATATATATATATATATATACAGGCAGATTAATTAGGAATAACCATAAGAAAAGACAACTTTATTTTCCGAGGCACACCATTTAATGACCAAGGCACACCCGTTTGCCGCAGTACACTCTGCGGTACACTGGCCTAACCCAAAAATTGAAGAACTTCGAAGTTTTCTTTTAACTATCAATCATCACGAAATCAACCATGGTGACATCAGCTAAGCTTATATATTATATAAATGATGACAACATTTCAAAAATCTCATAGTTCACAAAATTATTTTTCAGTAATCAATAAAACTAGTTTTAAAGGGCTTTCTTATGTTTAAATTTGTATTTTAGTAACGCATAACCTGTACAGTTTTAAAAAGCTGACAACACAACCAATGCGCGGTATGTGGTGCGGTTATCCTTGGGCAGCTGTGTTCTCTTACCATATACGAGACCCACATGCTCCGTTATCCGCTATACAAAAAAATTAATAAACCATGTTGCTATTTCATGTTCTAATTAATGCAGTATAAGAGGTATAAAGCACCAAAGTTAGAATTTAAATATTTTAAGGAATTTAATATTTAAACACATGAGTTTCGATTTCGAGCGAAACTGAAGCCACGGCCGAACTAGAAAACCAGTTTCGGTCGGACTCTGAAATAACATAAATCTTACATACCGTGGCAATAACAAGACATATATTGTTAAGGAGAAGAGAGTCCACCCAAGGAAAGTCAGCGACCCATCCGCACATGATACGGCCGATCGTGTTCGTTATACCGATTATGGAAAGGAGGAAGGACGCTTTTGATTCGTCCACTCTCTGAAACAGTTAGTAGGTATTGTTACAATTACACCAAGTCTTCAATTGTTATCTTATTTGTTTAAAAGGTTATATTTATCGCTAAGATTTTAGTATTAAATTGTGAAATCTGTGCTATTGTATTGAAACTATAGTCCAAAAGGCATTTATGAGAATCGTAAAGCCTTTTATTAGCCATTTTCCTGTAAATTCTTTTGCGCTGTGAAGAGTTCCGATTTTAAATCTAGTGTTTATAAGTAATTGTGTATAGGTATAATGTATCTTACATTCATAACAGCAGCATCAACAAGGTAGACAAAAGGCACGTAGAGGCCCGCCATACCAAACACGTTGGAGACTCCAATCATCATGAAAGCTGGGTCTCGGAGTAAACTGACATCCAGCATTGAAGCCAACGCCGACTTGAACGACGCTGGGAGGCTCAGGCATGGGCAGAGGTCGTATTCTGAAAAGGACGTCTACATATCAGAAATTTCCAAACCAATACGACGGGCACCTTCAAGAAAAGAGCGTACACATTTATTAAATGCCGGCAACGCACCCGCGGCTCTGCAAGGGTTAGGAGTGTCCATGGGCGGAAAACCGATTTTATAAAAAATAGCATGAAACGGTAGTTGTACTTGTAACGTTACGTCTATTGTGTTTCGCTGATTGAGTGAGGATATCGGAGCCCCTATAAATGCCGCTTAAGCAGCGTAAAAATACGGCATAACAACCAATAGGAGACTCACCTGCTCCGTTGTCTGCTATATCATTAAAATATTCAAAATTCAAATAGGTAGTTTTTTCTTTAAAAATGCAAGATTTTCTTTGAACACGCCAAAATAATATATATTTAATAACATATGAAAACAAGATTCACTGTATGAATAAGGTTATTATTAGGATACAGTACTTTTGAGATTATAAAATCACATTTAAATCAACCTGAAGTTACGTATAAAAATATATACAAAGATTTATTTATTGCAATATTACGTATACAAAGAAAATTAGGTGATTTATGAGAAAATAAAAGAAATCTAGATTTTTTTTCAGTGGCTACACAAAGTTATAAAAAGATACTAGTATCTTGTATCTAAAAACGGAGGCATACAAGCAAAAGACTCATTTAGGATAAGCGGTTCTCCGCTCATGGGCATCCCCAGCTCGTGCCTGGCAGGGGTTCGTTACCGTAATTATTTTAATTTTAAATTTACAAAATTACAATGGAACTATAGGTTTCTATTTTCAATACTTACGTTCTTGCCTCTCCAAGTCACCGGCTTGCCTGCTCTGAGGCAAACTTAGCACGGAATTCCTGTAACCTTGAAGAGACTTCTGGCTCTGGTATTGGGGTAAGTTGAGGACAGAACCAGAGTAAAAGATGTCCTTTCTTGACATTGGTCGGACCATTCTTGAAGGCTCTTTGGGTGCGGCCACGGATAATTTCGAATTATAAACACCTTCTTCCTGGAATTGGCAAAAATAAAAACTTAATAAAATACAAATGCTTTTTATCACAATAATCTTAACCTAAGAAGTAATTTTTAATTTCAAGATCGCAGCGGGTGGGCGTCTTTGGGGGAGGCCTATGTCCAGCAGTGGTCTTGAATGGGCTGATAAAGAAGAAGAAGAAGAAGAAGAAGTAATTTTGTAAAATCAAATAATAAGAATTCAAAATAAAGTATGTTTTACTTCTGCTTTACTATTCTAGTTTTCTTTTATTTTATTTTTAAAAACATCTTATCCCACTAATGTTTTAAACGCGAATGTTTTTAAGTATGGAGGGATGTTAATTACTCTTGTACTCAAATACTACAGAATGAATTTTAATGAAACTTTACAATATTATAGCTTATATGTCAGAATAACACATAGTATTAGTAAGTTAAAGTGGCAATAGGCTGTCAGCATCGCTGGACGAACCGACAAACGATGGGGAAGAAAGGTTCTCGAGTGGCGACCACGTACCGGAAAACGCAGAGTGGGACCTACCGCCACGCAATGGAATGACGATCTCATACATCGCGGGATCTAGATCGCTCAAGAGCGCAATAGATGGGCATGTTTGGAGGAGGTCTATGTCCAGCAGTGGACTCAATACGCTTATGATGAAAAAATAATTTCAATTATATTGCTGGGTTTACTAGTGTAACGATAAAATAAAAACTCACATCATTTCTAAGATGACTTGCAATAGACGTTTTGGACGTAGCTTTGATTGCAGCTAAGGACGGTTTGAATCTGAAAAAATCATTTTAAATATTTAAAAAATATATATTAAAAAAAAAACAAATGTGTGGGTAAAATTTTAATATGGCTTATTATTAAAGTATAAATTATTTAATCTAAATAAACTATTTAATGAAAGTTATTATGATTTTTTCTAAAAAGCCTTTAACATTCTGATTCGGTTAGAATAAATAAAACATGCCAATTTAATTTTTACTTCTTAATAATTAGGAAATGTCTATTTTTTTACATTACGTCTGAACCACAAACATCACATTACAATAAATCCCAATTGTGTTAAAAGTAACAAGCTTTATATTTTAATGCATTAAAATTACAAATATGGGGAAAATCTTAAATGCTTTTTGATCTTTATCTTTTTTGTTAACATTTTTTGAAACCATAAGCACATTTTTATGCGAACCCAAGTCCATAACAATAACAATCAAATGATTACATGCAGAACAAACCATCCCAAGTACTCGGAAAAACATTTACAATCGGAAAATTTCACATTTTCAACGAAAACAAGCCAAAAAACTAAATTTTACATAAAAGTTGAATATCTTAATAACGCAGAGAAAATAAATCAGTTTTCAAACTATAAACCCGCGTATACACTAAGCAACATTTTGTACAAGTTGCCCAACATGTTGAAACTCAGCGCGGAACTTCTGTTGAACAACGTTGTCTGTCTACTACGACAGTCGTCGCCAGAGGAACTAGAGTTGATTTCAGCGGCAGTGGTTATTATTTCATCGAAAAATGCATTAAGTTATAGTCTCTGTGAGCAGTGTCTCATAAACATTCTTAGTTTTGTTACAGTTCGATTAATTCGAGCACTCGTTACACCACACTAAATTCATTGTTGCGCGTAACGTCTTCACTCGATATCAATTTATGTTTAACCAACGATACTTTTTAAAAATAGGCGTCCACAGGTTAGTATCGTACGCAACCGACGCATCGCATCAAACAGACATCGACAATCGGCAGAGTACGGATTGAATATACCAGTTCATTCGGATTTTCCGGTTCAGTTTGCCGTTATCATAAAAAAACAAGATACGCGTCATATTGCTTACCAGTGTCCCGCGCTTGTTGCCTAGTGAATACGCGACTTAATAGTACCACATAATTAAGAATTTCCGGCTTTATAAACTAATTCTATTAGAAAAGTCTCGCTTTCCGATCGCAAAGGTTCCGTATTAGGCCAGCCATGCCTCCATACTTTACCCGTGTTGGACGTCACAAGCCCGTGCCTATAAAAAGGTTTTATCTATACCTATCGTTCTCTGACCTATCGCCAGTGCTCTGTTTCCGTTGACGATCGAAGAACGGTACGGATCCGTTTTTCGGTAGTCCCGGCGCCTGCGCACTGAACGCGGGCGACGACACGTTACGGGACATGTGTTGAGAGTTTGGTGCGGCGCCGTTTTCACCCTGAAACGTACCACAAACATCTTAATATTTAGCTTTTTAATTTTATTTGGTCTTTAGAACGGCTTGACAATGGCCATGCAACTTAACATGGTCTACCTAGTGACAGAAACATGTTAACACAAAATATTATATAATTATATATATAATATGGAATACATAATATGGAAAGGTTCTTGAGTGGCGACCGCGTACCGGAAAACGCAGAGTAGGACGTCCCGCCACGCGATGGAAAGACGATCTCATAAGGTCGCGGGCAAGCACGGGATCCAGATCGCTCAAGATCGCAATAGGTGGGCGTCTTTGGGGGAGGCCTATGTCCAGCAGTGGAATCGATGGGCTGATGATGATGATATATAATATAACTAATAAAATAACCTAACTATACAACTTATTTAGGCCAAAAGACGTGGACGGAACTTAGTTTTTCTTCCACACTTTACTTTAGATGAAAAGATGCAAGATTATAAATTAAATAACAACCTTTTTATTCTGATTTTCTGTATCGTCAGGAACCCTTGCTTCGGTGATTGTTGGCAATGTAGGCACAGTTGGCACATTGGGCATATTCGGGACAGTGGGCACACGCGCCAAAGCCTCTAAATTCAACGACGAGTGTACGCCTGGATCAATGTTCAATGGCGCCTGAAATTTAAGAAAAAATCTATTTAGAAAAATAGGAAAAATAAATATTAATATAGGAGATATTATATAAAAATAAAAAACCCACTTAGGGCCTTTCAAAAGGCCAAAAACCAACCCCTTAAAGACAGGCAACGACCTGCGGACCTGCAAGTGCTAACGCTGTCCATGGAAAGAGGACCGATTCCTAGGTGAGCCTCGTTAGCACCCGTTTACAACTAAATTCGAAGTTTTGTAAACAAATATTATGTCTTTTAAGACACTGAGCGCTTAGTTAGGAAAAATGTTAAGTTAGGGAAACTTAGGTTAGCTAAGTTATGGAAAATTTCTAACTAAAATTTGTATATTATATCGTATATATTGGTTGAAATAGCCCATATATAATCAATTATATATGCATATAATTGTAGATGAATGCCGTGAAACACCACTATTAATATAAGGTAACCTTCATTCGTTTCTCCATAGTACCATCTGGTAATTGCACGACAAAGTACGATCCTCCAATGGAGCCTCTTTCCATTTGCAGCCTTTTCTCTTCCGCCATTCTCTGGAGCAGCGGTTTTTCGCCTGATGTCTGGAATATACAATCAAACCTTGGTAAGTGACATATCTATCATCATCATTTCAGCCATAGGACGTTCACTGCTGGACATAGGCCTTCACTTCGGACTTCCATGTGCTATATTTTCCACGCTTGGCAGGTGGGTTGGCGATCGCAGTTAGGTTTTCTAGTACGAGACATCTATAAGAAAGAGTAATAGCCAGGACGCGTCATTTCAAGCTCCCGAAATTTCTATTAGAAAGAAACAGAAACCACTGTAAAAGTCGTTTTTCTCTCATAGACCTCCATAAGACTGCTATCTTATCTATACCTCCAAGCAACTGTTGAGCTATATTTATTTATTTTATATATAATTTTACCACATTACATATTTACTACATTCATAATTGATGTGAATTGTTACTTTTTTTTTCATTCTGTAGCGGAAAAAGAAGCAGATGGGTATCCTATATTGTAAGAACCGTCACCCATTAACAACCGCGCCACATTCCGGGTATTGGTTGTGTTGCCGGCTTTTTACACCGCTTAAACGGCACTTTTAAGGGCCTCTGATATCCTCAGTCACTCTGCGAAATACAGTACAAGTACCGTTTCACGCGGAGTATTGTATGAGCCCATGGTATCACATCGGATGTTCCGGCCCCATTAGTGCGTCAGCAAATGCTTCAGCATGGCTCTCCCACGGGAGCGACAGTAATTAATGCCGCGTACTCAGAGAAAAACTTTATCAATGTATTTGAATTAGCGAGAATGATATTGTGTTCCCTTTAATTCTTGCTTATCCATGTTTCACTGTATGCAAAATATTATTTTATGCTTAACATTGATAAAATAACTCTAAGATATTCTGTTATTATTATTTTATAATAATTTTAGATAGTCGTTTTTAGTTTATTTTCCTTAAAATATTACATAAGTTTTTGTGGTCTTGAATTAAATTGTTTTATATAAGTTACCTTAGGGTAAACCAAAGGTCTCATCAACGCTCCAAAAATTGCGCAATTCAGGATCAAGCCGGCCAATAGGAGATTTGCGTTCTGCCACGATCCAAACTCCTGTAGCAGTATCGAGGCCAGCGGTGCAAAGCTGAAAGTGCCGACACCCGAACCGCAAACAGCAATTCCGGTGGCTAGAGAGCGGCGTGTTTCGAAGTAGTAGCCCACTGCTACTACTGATGGTAGGTAGATCATACCGAAACCAATTCCTGGAATAAGATATATAATTTTTTATTGTGGATATTTTATTTTATATTAGACAACGGATCAGGTGGATCCTATATGGTAAGAGAACACCACCAATGGACAACCGTGGGATTCAAATCCGATACCACTCGCTTGATGATAGACTTATAAAACCATTTAATGTCTTAACTTAGTCGCCCACGTAAGAGAACCATGCTTACGCACTAATTGGGCCTGCTAGTCCATAAAGATACCAAGGGCTCCCAGAATACTCCCGCCACAGCCGTCAAAACCGCAATAGCCGAATTACGGCGCGGCATGGGCAGCCATGATCTTTGACAAAATATTTTTTTTAAATAGAGAATGGGCTAACCGCAGCATAGTCGTTAGTCACTGCATATATTTAAGTCATAAACGTTTCGTGAAATACATTCTCATGCCAAGAACTTTTCTTTACCACAGCTAATGTAATATCTAAAAAAAATATATATATTCTTTCAAGTAATCAGCAATATACTAATAATATGTATAAGGATTAAAAATCGGCTAACTACATCAATCTTTACAAATTTGAATGCAAATTAATAGTATCTTTTTGTGTAACAAAATAAACATTTATCGCGTATCCTTAAATGGCCGGCAACGTACCCGCGGCCCTCTATTTCTCTATTCTCTTATTCTAGATGAATCACCTGGTTGTTTGCCACCGTTTTCATTAAAAATAATTACAAATTGATTATGGTAATTAACTAATTGTGATTCATGTAGGTACATGCTTGCAAACACTTATCAAACATAGTTTTTTAAATTATATTACGTGTCTGGTTTCGTTTTTATATTGTTAATAGATATTTAGAATCGCTCAATATTTCTCTGTGCATATAATATGATTTAGGTATGATGTAATACGGTGCTCACGAATTACATTTTCATCTGTATGTGACCTCGACATCAATCATACAAATTGCATGTAAAATATTATTTCGATTGACAAATGCCATAGCAATTTATCATTCGTCGTATTGATAAGATCCTGTAAGAAAAACTAAATATTGACGTCGTAGACTACATATTAATGTCGGATCAACAGGTCCTATAACTTTTATACCGTGAGAAAATGCATTTTCACTTTCCTCTCATGCGAGAGGATATGTAGGACTCGACATTCTGCAGTGCAATAGGTACTAAATATATCCATCGGTTTGAGTGTCCCTTTGATCTGAGCCTTTCGGTCTTATTATCTCTCGGTGATCGCACTAGGAATTCAACCCAATCAGCACAGGACACAAGGTACATTTTCGGTCAACTGCGTATTAAGAAATATACCCATCACTCCGTCGTGCTGAGATAAATTTCAACTTTACATCCAATATTAAAATAATGATTTTCCTAAATTGTTATTTCTTGACGTCAACAATCAAGACAAGTGATTTTTAAATTTTACGATATTTTTTTATTTATTTTCATATATTTTAAGACACTCGCCAGGTAAATTCCTTTTTTTATAGTATAGCGGGCAACGGAGCAGAGGGTCTCCTAAATGGTAAGAGAACACCGTCCCCCATGAACAACCGCACTACACTCCGCGTATTGGTTGTGTTGACGGCTTTTATACGTCGCTTAAGCAGCACTTTTAAGGGCCTCCGTCATCTTCACTCACTCTGCGAAACACAGTACAAATACCGTTTCACGCTCAGTATTCAGTGAGCCCGTGGTATCATTTCAGACGAACCGGCACAATTAGTGCGTCAGTACATGCTTAGATTATTAAAATCTACAGCA
The DNA here is from genome assembly GCA_018230265.1 of Delias oraia. Lineage (NCBI taxonomy): Eukaryota > Metazoa > Arthropoda > Insecta > Lepidoptera > Pieridae > Delias > Delias oraia. The sequence goes on along the minus strand of DWCF01004641.1, from coordinate 6,914 downwards.
ATCTAGAAGCTAGACTGCCGAGTTAAATAGGCATTATTGTTATAAATTATTATAATATGACTAGCGTATGTGCAATAAAGCACATAAATTAGTGACGGTGCAAAAAAAATATTTCGCGATTAAAGCACTTGTTAGTGACACGATCGGGGTCACACATTCAAACTTATTCGACCTTATTCTAACATTTACATCTGGAATATGATAACGAATGAGTCAGTATTTGCTCACATTACAATTATAATGAACAAAGGAATTCGTACAGAGGTCGACGCCACCGTGCGTCATTTCCCGGGAAGTATTATCTTTGTTTGAGGTTTTATTAAGGGTAAATTAATTGTTAACAGAAGCACCGGTGGAAGAGACATGCTGACGCACTATTTGGGCCGGCTCGTGCGAAGTGATACCACGAGCTCATAAAAACTCAGCGTGAAATGGTAGCTGTATTTGAAACGATACCTCTACTGTTTCGCTGAGTGATTGAGAGTATCGGGAGACTCTTACAAATGCCCCTTAAACGGCGTAAAAATCCGACAACACAACCAATTCGCGGAATGTGGGACGGTTGTCCACTAGCGGCGGTGTTCTCTATGATATAAGGAAACCAATCTGTTCCGTTATCAGCTATATCATAAAAGACGAAGCAGCTGTTACTATGGGATAATAGGATGGATTTTTTTTGTATATTAGTTAATAGAGAGGTTTTTACTTTTGTTTGTTACCAGCATACATAAATATAGCTCAGTGCTATATTTATGTATGTTGGTAACAATGGAAAAGCTGGTATATGATAGTTTTGGTAATGTAATTTTCGTACTCATTGGCAACAGTACAAAAGCAAGGTAATTTCTATTTTCGTTACGTACATTGCTTTATATTCGAACTCGAACCATTTAAAACTTGTAGGCATATTAATAGTAAATAGCTAAGCAAATCAAAACTGTTAATCTAATAGAAAAACACAACTGATAATCTTTATGGTAAGAGATCCCGTCACATAGATAACCGCACCACTGTTCGCGCATTGGAAGTGTTGCCGATTTACGCTAATTGACCATCACATATATCATAAATTTCACGGGTCTCCTATATCCACATTCAGTCAGCGAACTTTATTCAAACCAATGCAGGGATCGAACCCGATATCCTTGACTTCACGGTAGATTACAATACCGTTGGGCCGTGAGAAATTGAATAGAAAGCCATAAAACGTAAATTAGTCATTTCATAATTTCAACAATTTAAAAATATAAGAATTCATAAAAGTTATACACAATGCCATGAGTAACTACGTACTAATTCAGGAAACTGGGCTACAGGAAAGAGTTTTATATTGCCTGGCGTATAGTGAAACAAAGAGTAAAGTAAAAACACGAATTACCTTTATAAATAACACAGAATAATTTAACAAAAAGACAAAAGAACAACGAAAAGAAATACAATAATAATTTATATCGCTCGTTTGTTTTACAGTATAGTCGACAACGGATCAGGTGGGTCTCCTATATGGTAAGAAAAAGCCGGCAACACAACCAATTCGCGGCCTACGGCGAACTCCATGGGCGGCGGTTTTATCTTACCTTATAGAAGACCCACCCGCTCTATTGCCCGCTATACCATAAAAAGTTTTTGATGAAATTTTGTATTGACAAATTTAATTATTGATTTAAAGAAAATTACTTTATGCCAGTGATTATTATTGTTTCTAGATTAATCAAGATACTTTAGATTACGCGAAGCTGGTAATAATTTATATATTTATTGCAAGAAAACCTATAATAAAAATATTTCAAATAATGGTGTTCATTATTGCAATATCACACATACGATTATTCTCAAGTTACTTATAGTTATAATGATCACGATTAGTCTTGCACATATGCACTTCTAGTATAATATATTAGAAGTCTAATGTTATTTAATACTATTATTATATTATTATTATAGAATACTCCGTTGTCCGCTATAGAGCGGACAACGGAGTATGTGGGTCTCCGTATATAATAAGGGAACACCGCCGACCATGATCAACCACCCCACAGTCCGTGCATCGGTTGTGTAACCGGATTTTTAAGGCGTCACTAATTGAGAATATTGGAGGCACTTTTAAGTGCCTCCAATATTCTCACTCACTCTGCAAAATACAGTACAAATACCGTTTCACGCTGAGTATTTTTGGAGCCCGTGGTATCACTTCGGACGAGCCGGCAAAATTAGTACGTCAGCATATGCTTCAGCATGGCTCTTCCACGGGCATGTTATAATATATATTTCTATATATCCTTTATGTTGTTTCCTTCTCTGTCAATGGGGAGAGAACCGATTACCCTAGGTAAGTAGGTAATTTACCATAAAAAAAAACAAACAGAGCGTAACTTATCTTAAAAGGCCTGCCACGTACTCGTGGCCAAGCAGAGACTGGAGGTGTCCATGATCGGAGGACTGCTTATACTAGGTTAATAAAACCATCTTGTTGAAGATTGCTAGACAAGAGGTTTTTTTCAAGCTTTATTATCTACCCAAGAATAAAATTCATGATTTTTAGCGCAGTCCAACCTAAATCGCTTCTAAATGGTATTTTAATATGCTCTTTAAGAGAATCGAGTATTTTTTATATCAATTTTATATATAAATATTATATTTTTTATATATATTATATAAAATGCATTTTTAATTAAAAACCCGGCAAACGAAACGTTAAACTGAAGGAATTGATTTTGTTGGAATAAGGTCACCGCAATACTTTTGTTTCAACGTTTTGTGTTAGCTGTTCAAATCGTTATATTTAACTGATGCTCGCAAGAAATGGGTTTTAACTCTGTATTTCTTTACTCAATATTATTTAACTATATATCCCATATAAGGGTTCGAATATGGGATAAAATATAAATAACGACTTATTAGTATAAATAATATATTTTTTATGGTATAGCGAACAATGGAGCAAGTGGATATATTATGGAAAGATAACACCTCCGCCCATGGATAACAGCGCCACAGTTCGCACATCGGTTGTGTTGCCGGGTCTCCGATATCCTCACTCACTCAGTTAAACACAGTAGAAGCACCGTTTCAAGTAGGGACAACGACTATTTCACGCTGAGTATTCTGTGAGCCCGTCTATTCGGACTAGCCGCAGTAAGTTTTTGTTGTAATTAGTGCGGTAAAGCATTATTAATAGTTAAATAAATATTAAATATGATCTATCAGTAAGCCTTGTGTGCAAAAAACATAAAATATCGCTTAATAAAAAAATAATGATTTAAGTGGTGATTTTTATCACAAACTGAGATCGCTTATGCCCACAATATTATCATATGGTACAGAACTAGCTGATATGGGTCGAAGGGAATGTCTGCTTGACCAATAAATCTGTTTAAAAATGAATTAATAAACATAATTTCATATGACGTTGATAACAGGACTGTCTTAAGAAAACGTGAAAGCAGATGATGTTACTGCAGACGCAATACAAATCCTCTTTTATAAGATAGTTGTCAAGGTTATGAGGCTACTAGCATAGGAGATACTCATTGTATGGTGCCGTAATGTCTACAAATCCTGGCGTCATGCCAAGTCCTCGACATGACCTTCACACTATTGTGCACATTGACAAAGTTGAGACAAACAATAGACTAGTGTGCGACATATATTCGATTTACACTAAATATTTTATAATATATTTAAACATCTGACAGCTCGTAGCTGTCGTAGCTTAATGGTTTTAAAGTGAGAGTGGTATCGGGTTCGAATCTTGGACAATTATATGTTATTCAGTCTCTGGAAAGGCTTGACAGTGGCCGGGCGACTGTCTTAATACTGTCGCACCCGTGAGAGAGCCAGGCTGTAGCATATGCTGACGCACTAATTGGGCCGGCTCGTTCGAAGTGATACCACGGGTTTACAGAATACTCAGCGTGAAATGGTACTTGTACTGTGTTTTGCAAAGTGAGTGAGGATATCGGAGGCCCTTAAAAAGTGCCGCTTAAGCGGTGTTAAGATGCCATGGACTGTGGGGCGGTTGTTCATGAGCGGCGGTATTCTCTTACCATATAGAAGACCCAACTGCTCCGTTGTCCACTATAGTTTAATTTCTTTTTAAAAAATATTGGATTTCTTATTAGTATTATATTCATTAGTCATTTTTTATATATAATGTGTTTTTTATTCACTGTAATAAAATATAATACAAAATTACGTTGCTCTAAAAGAGACGCCACATTTAAAGTTCTTTATTTCACGTAATTATTTATTACATTACAGAAATTATAAACTCTCGTAGAAAAGATGAATAAAGAGAAAATTATGTATAACCAAAAAGTAAAACCGCTTAACTGACATCGAAAATCTACCTCAGTTTCATACGTCAGTCCAATCATATGGCATAGAATAGGAATTTAAAAATATCTATCCAATATAACTTATATTATAAAGTATTAGCTTTATTTACATATATGTATATATACTAATATTCATATGGATAAACGAAATTCCTATGAAAATATATTTTTTATGGTACAGCGAGCAACGGAACAGCGGCTTTTATAGTTGGAGATCGTCAGTACCCATGGATAACCACACCTAACCTTTTAATAGCTTCAGACTTTTTTAATAAAAATTAAATCAAAAACGTGTATTCTTTATACATAATAAAACAAGCAAGTGATAAGGCACGTCGCTTCGATGTTCTTAGAACATAAAAGACTTTCTAAGAGGCTTATGAAGGCTTTGACGGAAACGTTTGAGAGTTTAACGTCTTATTTGAAGTGCACAGGTCACACGATCTTATGGAAAAGGTGCAAGAGGTCCTATTTGAAAATTGTAAGTTTTCGTTAAGAATCTTCCTTTCACAATTTGTTAATTTCATTCTTAAATGAAATTTTACTTATTTAACCTTGGTCAAATTAAAAACTCGAATTTAAACTAGTGTTCGAAATTTTACCAAAATTCGTGATATATAAATTTGAACTTTATTAAGGTTTGTAAATATATATTTTGTGTCATTCAAATAGTAGTGTATATTTATTTTGATATATTTTTTATAAACAAATAAAATTTATACACTTTTCTGGTTTTTAAAATTTTTAGTTCTATTAATAATTATACATATCGATTTGAAACCCTACTTTTGTTATTAATGCAAAATTTGCATGTGTCATTTGTATAGAGAAGGGACAAGTTACAAGGAAATGTCGGGAAAACCTGACATTAAATATGAATACGCCTAGGGTTACACGGAAATTCCAATTTCACAATACGAACTGACAATCAGTACGATAAAATTCTGGCACAAATTCAAATTCATTTTCAACGGATTGGAAACAAAGAGATACAAAACTTTTGGTCAATTGAATTGTTTACTTTGTTATATTTTTATTTTACTTTTAATACGTGAAAATATATTAGAGCGAAAATAAATTAATATAATAATTCCACCCATGGGAGAGCCATGCTGATACCACGGGCTCATAGAATACTCAACGTGCAATGGTACTTGTACTATGTTTCGCAGAGTGAGGACATCGGAGACCCTTGAAATTGCCGCTTAAGAGGTGTAAAAAGCCGGCAGAACCAATGCGCGGAGTGTGGCGCGGTAGTTCATGGGCGGCGGTATTGTCTTACCATATAGGAAACCCATCACATTAAAAAATTGATCTTACAGTAGTATACTTTGGTTTTTCCGGCTTTTTACGCCTCTTAAGCGGCACTTTCAAGGGTCTCCGATATCACTCACTGTGCGAAACACAGTAGAAATACCGTTTCTTGCGGAGTGCCACGCCACAGACCGCGTATTGGATGTGTTGCCGGCTTTTTACGCCGCTTAAGCGGCATTTTTAAGGACCTATGATAACATCATTCACTCAGCGACACATAGTAGAAGTACCGTAAGTACAACTACCATTTCACGCTGTATTCAAATATGTAGTTCAATATTTTAATTAATATTATAATTAAATAATTTCCCGACGAATTCATACAAGAATCCCAAAGCAGTTTACGTTGGTTAATCGTTCAGCAATAAGCGTTGTAAACAAGAAAATTTTAATTCAGTTTTTTTTTTATTTATAATATCTTTATTGGAAAATGACGGCTCCGACAATTAATTCCGTCAATTACACAATTTCATTATACACGTACATATTATTATTGTGTTAATCTTATGAATGAGCAATTTTATTTTTATTAAATCCGTTCAGTAGTTACTCGAGCAACTAACATCCATCCATACAAATTTTCGCGTCTATTATTATATGAATAAAATGAGACATTTAAATGATACACTACAGACAAATGGTATTTTTATAGATGCAACTTATCTACGCTTCGTAATATGTGCGAAATTTACGGTATCATTAAACTTCCACTGAAAACATCAAATTAGAAATAGAGAAACTTGATATGTGACTTGGAATTGGAAAAAGGTAAATTCCGGTCGGACAGAAATTGCAAAACGTAAGTCATTACTGTCGCAATACGAGTGTTCGTATAATAACATACTTGGCATACGCCATAAATCTATTTTTACACTTCGTGATACGAAATCCGTTGCTATCATAATATAATTAGATTAGTGTTTATAGTACCATATTGTTTTAATTCTTTCTCTAAACAGACAGTTATGATATTTACCCATCATACTCGTAAAAATAATTATGAATTTGTGGCTATACCTTGGCTCATTTATAAATATATGCAGGTCCATTTTTGTGTCTGAAATGGGCATATTTATATTTATATATATATATTATATTTTTTTTACGCGCTTAAGCAGCCCTATTAAGGGCCTCTGATATCCTCACTCACTCTGCGAAACACAGTACAAGTACCGTTGCAGGCTGAGTTTTTTGTGAGCTCGTGGTATCACTTCTAACGAGCCGGTTTGTGCGTCAGCATATGCTTTAGCATGACTCTCCCAA
>DWCF01004640.1:0-15909 GCA_018230265.1 Delias oraia | reverse complement strand
ATAACCCCCCTATGACCAAGCGTCTTTAGAGGAGGCCTATGTCCAGCAGTGGACTTGAATGGGCTGATGATGATGATATAGAGCCTTTCTTGAGTAATAACTAGTATAATCAAGATAATTTTGGTAATATAATTTCAAATATATTATGATACTGTGAAAGGTTTGAGGTTATAGAACCTGTACATTTCTAATTAAATCAGTGAAGGTTTAATGAAATTCTAAAGGTGACGAACCGATGTCATTTAAGTACCTTTCACAACTATCTATCTATAACCCGTGTCGGCTTTAAGAGGTCTAATACGTATCAAACAATTGGTTTTATTCAATTGTAAGCTAGATTTATGCGAATCGCTATTCGAATATAACGAAGTTAAATGGTAAATGCGATATAGAAGGTTCTAAAGTACGCTTTAGTACCTTTCTAAAATCACTTACTTAAGTATACATTTTTTTTCATAAGAAAAGTAGCTTGACAACTGTCAAATCTTTGTATACACGAGTCTTGTGAAGGTATAAATTTCATATGGGATTAATTCTAGTACCGCCATCTAGGTGTCAGGCTGGGGATTTTTCAATTTACCTAATATGACAAGTTATATTAAGTTTTTTAAAATTATTTATGGTATAGCGGGCAACGGAGCAGGTGGATCTTCTATGTGGTAAGAGAAAACAACCGCCCATGGACAACCGCTCTATAGTCCGCGCATTGCTTATGTTGCCGGTTTTTACGCCACTTAATCAGCATTCTTAAGGGCCTTCGATATCTTCATTTACTCAGCGAAACACAGTAGAGATACCTAACCGTTTCAAGTACAACTACTATTTAACGGTGAGTATTCTGTGAGCCTTTGGTATTGGTATCACGAACCGACCCAATAAGTGCGTCGGCATATACTTCAGCATGGCGTTCCCATGGAGAGACTGTAGATTTTTGATAAATGTCATCATTTATAGCGTAAATACCACAAAACCTTAATCAGTTCAATTAGTTTTATGAGCCGTCAACTCTTCAGAGTTATTGGTCAGTGTTATTTGTTGAATGAACTGATCTCATTTATTAATTTATGTTATAAATTTGCCCTATCAGCGATGTCTATTACAATAGGATGATAAATAGTTGTGAATGTTCATTTTATAACGAGCATTTATATTTTAACATGGCTTTGGAGTTTTAGTTTATTAAATTGTTTTCATAAGTTAATACTGCTATGTACCCGGTAGTTGATGTTTTAACTAAGTTAAATTTACACTCCCAAAGGTGTCAGTTTCATAATGCTCCAAATTTGTGCGAAACCGCTAAGTTCCCTTTAATATTATTTATAAAAAACTTTTTGCTGAAAGTCAGCGGTTGTCCGTTATATACCATAAAAAAAAATTAAGTGATGTTCTAAATCCAAAGAGATAAATTCAGTGTGTGATTAAAAAAGTCGTGAGATCTATACGTTGTATGGAGATTCATGGAAGCAAGATGTTTTGTATTTTTTAAATACCACTTTTCTAAGTTTCCAGTCATGTGTTAAAAACGTACGTTGAAATGAATAAATCTTTAAAGTAATTTAAAATCACCTCATATATCGTGAAAAGAGAGATTATGTTCAGCTCATAAATCGATCCTAAATGGAACCGGCCATTCTTTGTCATTCGGTTACATGGCTGTAGTGTGAAGGATTTACGATTCTGAGTGTCCCCCTTGTGTGACCTCACGACCTTGACAGGCGCCAGTCCGTACGCAAATACCAAGTATTATATAGACTCTTCAATAGAACTCAATTTTGTTTTATTTAGTTGTTATCATTTATAATTTTTATATCAACTTGTTCAATTTCTTTTCAATATTTTATATATTTAAATATATCTTATTTTGCAACCTTGCAGGAATGCTGAAGTATATGCGGACGCACTCATTAGGCCGGCTCGTTCAAAGTGATACCACGGGCTCATAAAATACTCAGCGTGAAATGGTAGTTGTACTTGAAAAGTTACTTCTACTGTGTTGCGCTGAGTGAGTAAAATGTGAGTAAAAGTGATAAAAAATGCTGCTTAAGCGGCGTTAAATTTCAGGAACACAACGGGCGGTGGTTTTCTCTTAACATATAGGAGACTCAGCAGCACCGTTGTCCGCCATACCATTAAAAAATGATACCTTTATCTATTTAATATTTAAAATCTGATTAGAATCTTCCAGTAAATATAATAACCATAAAAACCGTTCATAATATTGTTTCAATTGTAATTAAAAAATTGTATTCAAAGAAAATTTCAAAAAACATTTACTATCATTATTTATTCACAATGTAATTTGAACCAACTTCTCTAATTTTTTTTCTTTTCTAATTTCATAGTCGTGGTATTGGCCATTCGTATAAAAAATAAAATATATTTTATTTTTTAAAGTAATAAGTGTTAATATATAATATAATAATATAAAAATTTAAAAACAAACTATGAAGTAGGCTTATTCCCTCAAGTATTGGAAATCAGGTTTTAATCATCTCAACTCATTGCGAGATAAATACAAAGACATTCTCCAGTCATTGTATTGACAATTTAATAATGAATCTGTTCTTTTGTGACTTAAGATCTGTAGAGGCCTTTATTTTCTCGGTGTGGTACACCCCTTGAAGTTTAGACGTACTTAAAATATTCAAAAAAAAAACGATTAATTTATCAGTGAACACGCAGACTTTCACAATTTAAAATCCTCAATAATTACACATCAACATCATCATCATTTCAGCCGTAAGATGTGATATACAAGATATTCAAAAAATGTGACGTCTGTTGGACGCAGAAAAAAAACTAAATTATTTACATAGATAAAAATTATGATTATGAGACTCATAGATAAAAATATTCGCTGAATGAGTGAGGATATCGGCGGCACTAATATATGCCGCTTAAGTGGTTAAAAAGCCGGCAACACAAAAAATACGCGGACTGCAGCGCGATTGTACATACATGGGCGATGGTGTTTTCTCATCATATGGAAGATCCATCTTTTTATGAATAGATACGCTCTTCTAGTTATATTATCTTGATTGGGTAAAAATCAATAGAGCTTTGCCTGTGTTTACTTTTTACCTAAATTTCATTCATTAATAAAGTCTCAAAAACACAGACTCATTATCTTTTACGTTATCTAGCATTTTTCTCTTCCGAATTCTTAATTGATGCAAAGATTTTTCTTTTGTTCGCATATTGATCGCCTCATGTTTTAAAACAAGTAAGAGAAAAGATTAAATAAGGTATTTATTATGCAAGTGACTTTATTTTCTATTATTGTAATTCCAATAACACGATTACATTCATTTTTCTGAGTTTCAATATGAAATAGTGATTTTAAAAATAAGTATGGCAATAAACAACTTTATATTTATATATATAAAGATAAATATATTAAAACCGAAATGTTACCTCTTAAACCTCCAGCTTTGTAACTGGTCTCTTAAACCTCAATATACTATAAAATTCATAGAAAAAATCAATGTAGAAAAATAAGAAATTAATGCCCATCAATCATTCAAACTCGCAAAAAAGTAGTTACTTCCTTAGACATCTATAGAGACAGGAAGAAAAAGTAAATTCCTCTACAAACGGAGGGATTCACCCAATTTCGTAGGAAATAACACATACAGGATATATATCCCATTTACACGTGATATAGAAGGCGGCTGGTGAACCAATTTATTTGTATTTTTTGTTCGTTAAACGCTGAAGCGCTTTTCCTATTTGTTTTTGTGTTGTAAAGTACAGAGATACCGTCAATTCAGTACACTATTAATCAATTAAGTCGTGGTTAGTATATTAGTCAAAGTTTTCTAATATTACTAAATATTTTATTTTCAAATCGAATCTCTATTCATATGAAATGAAGTATTTTTCGTGTAGATTAAAATTCATTTAAATCAAAAATCAAAACTAAAAAGTATTTAATAGGTGGGAAGCATTTAATTATGCAACAAAATAAATATAACATATAATATCTTATGTGAAGCTTATGGGATTTTATCTATTTTATTATTATTATTTTTTACAGCCAACATTATGAACATTGGAAAAATTCCAATATTAAATCCATGAAGGCAAAAGTTATTTCACTAAACATACATTATGCTTTCGCATTCAGTCGCGGCTGTCAGCTGTTGAATAAATCCCGTCACGTTTCACAATACACAATCTAGATTCTAGATTATACATCCTATTCAATGGAATTTTAAGAAAATATAGTTTTCCTCAATTCGCGCTTTAATGATATAAGTATTACTTTTAGTATACTTTGCTTGGTATAAAATATGTTTTATATAATCAAAACTAAACATTTCACAATAATAAATAATAATAAAATATTAGTTTAGGTACATTTGTATTACGTTTATGTAAATATAAAACCTTGAAATATAAGGTTTTTTGTTTTGTATTACGCCCCGTACCATTGTGTAACATCTATTGTGGATACAAACATTGAGATAGGACTGATGAAAGTAAATAAATTCACCCACTAGCACAATATTATTGTTGAAAAGGTGAGAGTATTATATTCCAAAATGTTAACCGTACAATTGTTTCCTTTTTCCTTTTAATCTATGGCTTATTTCGATCATCCGTAGTCTACATTGTCACTGGGATCGTTAATTGGTAAATGGTTTTATTTTGTCTTAAATATAACCATAATAATTAAAACCGGTAACATTCAGCGTAGTTTAATCTAAAATATTTTTTATTTATTAGCTTATTCTATACGAAATTAAAAGCTTAGAATATGGAAGAAATGTATCGTTCAATATTGAAGTAATAATGTTGTGAAAATAAATCGCGCATGCTTATGATATATTGACCGCCAGTCGACCGACCACAGATTACACACATTAACCAGCTTCTATATTTTTATTGTCTTTTTAGTTTATGGTAGAGTATATGAACGTAATGTTTTCTTTGTAAAAAAGCTCCGGAATTTAATACGAACAAACCAATTTAAAAAAATTGTAAAAAATAACATAGTGACACAGTTTATAAAGCATAATTAGAAACATCGAAATTTAATCGAATATGATATTTGTTACTTATTTAATATTTCGCCTTTGAATAAATATTTGTGTATATTATTAAAAATAAAGATATTATCCTTAACATCTGATCTTTTGAAAAAAAAACCTTTTTTATTGTCCGAAAAAACGTAAAACCGTCTTTATTTTCTTCCTAAAAACAACTAGCTGTCATTCATAGACATGGGAAATGGACGAATTGATTTGATTGAATCATAAAATTGTCCAAGGACTAACTCACATCAAACGAAGCATTTCTTGGCGTAAAAGTTTAATGCATAATCGTAGTCCTTCTATTTCTATATTGAAAAACCTGACACTTTGGAATTAGGTACCATCAGAAATGGAACATTCGTTAGGATCAGGCTCTCCATCAAAATAAATCACGTTGCCTGCGGGTCGTATCTTCCATCTACCCATCCATTTGAAGGGTTGACCCTTGGGGTACCAGAATAACTAGATCAAGTACCTAAATCAAGGGCCTAACAATTCGTCAACAATTATAAATAAATTAGCAACGGCCGAGATAACTTGTACTATTATAAAATTAATTACATTTGTTAATTTCATTTTCATTTGTTTAAGTAAAATTATGAAAAGGAAGAATCGAATGGAATTTAACTTTAAACACATTTTTATGGTATAGCGGGCAACGGAGCAGGCGGGTCTGTTCCATGGAATGTGTGTTGCCGACTTTTTACGCCGCTACAGCGGCTTATGGCCTCACATATTCTCTCATTCAACGACACAATTCTACTGTGTTACACTGATATTCTTGTGGTTAAAGTAATTATGATAAAATATAAGTTATTCAATGAGATTGAGTCCTCTTTGTATAGAATACATAATTTTAATAAAAATTACTCACCAGTTGAATAAAAAAGGTAGTTTTCGTTTAATTTTTCTACTAAATTCAGATTAATTGGTGCGTTATTTTAAAAAAGTAATATGGTTTATACATTTCTGATTCTTCTACTGAATAAAATATTTTTGGGGTTCGAATCCAGAATTCACCAGCGACTAAAATGGGCTCTACATTCGGTTTCAAAAGTAGCTCACTGTTTTGATGTTTCTGTGGCTGCTTATTCAAATTTATTCAAATTCCGGCTTAAGATCTCTTGAAGTCTCTTATGAAATACAGATCTGATACCTGTATCATATACATAATGAATAATAATATTGATACATAATAATATATAAAGAATTACGATTTAAATAAAGAATGCGAAGCAATAATGTTCATTATTTATTATGAAAAATAGACGTCAATAACTGAAAAACTTATTTTTCTCAATAAATATTTTCCTATTTGTAACATAATATATTAAACATATATTTAATATTACTATATAAATGGAGCATCCGATAAATGTTAGATAAAAGCTTCCTGAATGTAAATATTTTGACGAATATTCCTTCAAGTACTTCCTAAGTTTACCCATCTTTCGGAAAGGCATAATTCTATGAAATAACATATTGCTCTTAGGAAATTTTCAGATGCCAATAAAAATTGAAAAGCTATTTGTGATGATAAGAACTTTGTGATGTTTTAATTTGCATACAAAGTATTATTTTCCAATGGTTATATTAATATAATGATTCACAAAGGACGAAGTAAAGTACAACAATTGTATCTAAATAATTTTTAACTTACATTAAGAATTATGCACCAAAGGTAGCGCGCTGCTAGTTACCTGATGCACAAATTGGGCCGCTTCATCCGAAGTGATACCACGGGCTCACAGAATACTCAGCGTGAAACGGTACTTGTGTTTCGCAGAGTGAGTGAGGATATCGTAGATCATATGTGCCGCTTAAGTAGCGTAAAAAGTCGACAACACAACCAATGCGTGGACTGTGGCACGGTTGTTCATGGGCAGTGCTTTGGCTACTAACTAGTTATATTAGATTTATATACGATAGGTTTTATATATAAAATACAAACCTGATTAAACAAAGAAACCTTTTCTTTATTCGAAACTAATTCCTAGGATTAGTGGAGTTAATCCAGCAAACATTTAAAAGCTTGTGGATAAAGTACATACATTACCCCTCACAACCGACCTCAATACGAACGCATTCCAATCAATGGTTGGGCCGATCGTTAATTACTTCCTGTGATCCTTAACACCATGAATATTACCGATCAAAGCGATCTTAGTTAATTTTAAAGGATTAATTAAACGCATAATCTGCATCACCACTTTATCCATATTTACCTGTATGTTTGTTGTTCCACAACTGAGCATTTTAAGTCATTTTGTGACGCGCACCACCTACCAGCAGTAGTATTTCCAAATACAACTTGGGGACTTTCAAGAAAACAGCGTACATATTACTTAAAAGCCGGCAACGCACCCGTGGCTCTACAAGGGCTAGGGGTGTCCATGGGCGGAGGACTGCTTACCCTGAATGAGTCTCCTGCTCGTTTGCCACCATTTCTATAAAAAAACAAGTTTAGAGGTGACCATGGACGGAAAGCCGCTTATCCTAGTTTAGCTTCCTGCTCGTTTACTAACGTTTCCAAAAAAAATCACTTTTTTAAAACTCGATTTTCATTCAAATAACAAATTAAAAGTAATCTGACTCAAAAATGTTGAGTCTTTATTTTGTACCTACTACTAAACTAACGACGTTTTTATTAAATTCATAGCAACTTGTCAGTAATTTCTTTATTTATCAAAATTGTAAGTATTTAGCATAATGAAATGCTTGTTCAGTAAAAAATCTTCAAAAACATTTTTGATACTCAAGTTAGAGAGTAATTTTTAGTGTTTTAAATTAGATGTTTTACAAAGTATGCTTTGATATTAAGTTCCTTTTTATATTGTTTTGTTGAAAATATTTTGCAAAATTGGCCGGTCTCTAAGACATAAAACAGACATATTATCTTTACAGACATGTCAGATAGTCACATACTACAGATGAAGACAAAAAAACCAATTTAAAACTATAAGTTTCACTTAACTTGTGTTTCCCTGAGCTTTTAATAACTATCTTAAGATATCAGTTTGAAAGCCTGAGACAGATCGTCGGACAACTTATGGGATTTGTGACCTGTGTTAATTTGAAAAGAAAAATCTTTTAGATTACTTTCATTTCTTTGGTTCGGCTCTTTCGTAAAATATCCAGATTGCGCTCTCATTAATATTAAAATAACCACTGTTTTAATCGGGACTCTTAAGAATCATCAATTAGAAAGATTGAAGTATTCAAAGAAAATTTCTGTTATAAAAAGCAAATTTATTCAACACTAATTTTCATTTTATTTAATTTACAGTGGTACTGGGATTTTTGGACTTCAATACATTTTTTTATGTTATAGCTGACAACGGAGCTGGTGAGTCTCCTATTTGGTAAGAGAAAACTACCACCACCAGTTGTATTGCCGGCTTTTTAAGCCACTTAAGGAGCATTTTAAGAGCCTACGATATCCTCATTCACTCCGTGACACAGTAGAGGTACTGTTTCAAGTACAACTACTATTTCAGACTAAGTATTCTGTAAGCCCGCGGTATCACTTCGGACGAGCCGGCCCTATTACTGCGTTAGCATATACTTCAGCATGGCTCTTTTACGGATGAAAGGTGAGTTGGTGTGTCTTTAACATCTGTGGTCTATTAAAAGTTATATAGATAATGAAAAATTCCCTATTTTTTAGGCTAACAAAATTTATATTAAATCCTTAAATAACTTGAAAAATTATTTACAGAGATAAACTTGATTCGTTACAGAACAATTTGTTTAATAATACAATCTATACAAAACATTGAATGAATTATATTCCATAACAAATCTCAAACAGTAACCTTATGAAATCAGCTAAGTAGCAGTAATTTGACCGTTATCTGGTTCAGAATGCGTAGTGATCACGTAACTATGACCTCACAAATAAGATTGCTACGGATGTGGCATTGCTAATAAGTCTGACCCTTAAACTATATTACTCTTTTCTATAGTATAGTGGACAACGCAGCAAGTGGGTCTCCTATGTGGTAAGAGAATACCGCCGCCCATGGATAACCGTGCTACAGTCCGCGCATTGGTTGTGTTACCGGCTGTTTACGCCACTTGCGCGGCAATTTTAACGGCCTCCGATATCCTCACTCACTCAGCGATACACAATACAAGTACCGTTCCACGCTGAGTATTCTGTGAGCCCGTGGAGACAGACGAGCCGGCCCAATTAGTGCGTCCGCATATGCTTCAGCATGACTTTCCCACGGGATTTTTTTTTTAATTATTTAATATCTATGTATCTGAAAATACAAGCAAACTGTAATAGCTTGTTAGCCTCATTAACAAAATACTTACTAATGGCTCGGTGTAAAACTACCATACTAATGAGGGAAGAAAATGAGGTGTAAGTTTTTATATAAAAATATTTTCTGTACTGAAACTTTTAAGGAGTGTTTTTCCTTATTGCTTTTACTAATAGATTTATAATATTAGCGAATAAAATTACTTTTAAAAGTAAAGTTACAGCAAGTTCTTGGGTTTATATCCGGTAAAACAAATGTGTAAAAACTTTTCCTAAGTTTTTGCTAAGTTTGGTTTGGCTATATTATTCGATGAGATAGACGACTTTTAGCTAAATATTAATAAAGTATATATTAATTAAATTAAATGAATAAATATTCTTTTTATTTTAATAAACATCAACATTCTAAAACACTGTATACATAAACACATACTTAATAATTTAAATTATTATTTATTAATAGAAATAACAGAAGTTTTTTACTAATATAATCTTAAAGGGTTTTGATAAATGACTTCACCCGTCTGTACTAAGTTGTTGGGTTACGTAATTATGGAAGAAATTGGTTAGCAATTACGTGTTTCTTAAGGATGACAACCATATTATTAATTTTGTAAATATCGATTCTTATCTATAAACCTTACATTATATCAGAAATCATATTTATATTTTGTACGTACTTTTATTTTCATTGGCATTTTACATTTTTTCATATAAATGACGGCTTAAATTCAAATGAAATTTTAAATAAAGAAAATCTATTTCAATTTTAATCGTTTAAATTAGATTCATAAACGTTTAATATATTTTTTAAATGGAAATGAGATAACATTTAAATACTAAACAATCTGATTTAGAACGGAATTAAGTACATACCCCTAATTCAATATATCAATTGTAGAGCTAAGATAGGATTAGCTCGATTTCCTTTAATCTTTTGGAGATTATTCTCGACCATTAATACTGATTGTGCCCGGTCAAGCTCAAATATGTACCCTTCATACGTCACACAGTCACCAAAGCTTACGTAACCCATTCAACTCTCATCAATATGCACTGGGCTATTTGCTTTGAACCTAACCACAGATTACGAGAAGTCAAAATGGAATTTGAATATGATAGATTTAAATACACATAATATAGTATTACAGAAAACTTTAATAAGTGTATTTTCCATAATTATCTTTAATTCGTTAAAAATAAATAAAAAAGTCTAAAGAATAATAATTTTGATTTTACAGGTCTAAAGAAATTATTAAGTATTATTTGAAGTATATCTTTGTCGCGCTCTGCGCTGTCACTGTGACGTCATTATGAACAAAATGTGATGTTGTTTTGAATGTTTGTATTATACAAATTGTTCTTTATAATACAAATATATTATATATATTATAATACAATTATATTAATTCTCAAGTGTATATATTTTTGTATTTTATATTTTACGTAGGAATTTGAAAAATTAGCTAATACAACACGAGTTGCGACAGACACAAGAGAGACAAGTTATATGTAACAACGTTTTGGCGGTTAGAGGGTTATTGGAAGTATCATGACGGAACTCTTGGCTTCTTGGCCAGTAAGAATATGACAGCCTCGTACCTACGTGATTTAATAGGTCTACCATAAAGCGAGATGTATCGGGTTCCGGACTATTATAAAATTAAAATTTATTGGGTCTCTGGAAGGGCTTGACAGTAGTCAGGTGAGTATTTTAATACTGTCGCACCCGTGGGAGTCCATGCTGAAGCATATGCTGACGCACCATTTGAGTCGGCTCGTTCGAAATATTACCACGGGCTCACAGAATACTCAGCGTGAAACGGTACTTGTATTGTGTATCGCTGAGTGAGTGAGGATATCGGAGGACCTTAAAATTGCCGCGTGAAGAAATGGGTAAAAATAACAAACACAATTAAAAATGCTGCTTATGTGGCGTAAAAAGCTGGCAACACAACCAATGCGCGGCCTGTGGCGCGATTGTCCATGGGAAGCGGTGTTCTCTTACCATATAGGACAACCATCTGCTTCGTTGTCCGCTTTATCATAAAAAAGGTCCTCAATAGGTCCCTTAGTCAATGATTCATGGTTAATTTATTTAAACTATAATAATGTAAACTTGATCGTATAAAAAATTATATCCGATATAGTGTCATGGCTATTCTTCTCAAACTAGTCCATGTTATCGAATCGCTTGCAAACATGGAATTATGTATTTCTCTTCACCGATTTATCTTCCTACCCTTGAATAAATATAAATAGATGATAAAAAAAGTACTTTAAAGCAATTCAAAACTTACATGTTATTCATAGGCCACTCCAGTCGAGAACATAAGGATTGCAGAGATAAAATATGACAGACATATCATTTATATTCCTTTATTATAGCTTGAATCACGATCCAACCAATCAAACATGTCAA
Source organism: Delias oraia (assembly GCA_018230265.1). Classification (NCBI taxonomy): domain Eukaryota; kingdom Metazoa; phylum Arthropoda; class Insecta; order Lepidoptera; family Pieridae; genus Delias; species Delias oraia. The sequence goes on along the minus strand of DWCF01004640.1, from coordinate 4,184 downwards.
ATATCCATTAAAAGCTACAAAGATAGCCTTTCATGTTATATGTAGAATATCGAATGACGTCCATTATCGGTCTCTGAGAAGGGTCCGGCTTATACAGCACATTTTGTTTAGATACCTATCTACAAGTTTTGCGAAGTTTATCTTATGTAGTCTCTTGTTTTTTTTTAATCTATAGCGGAAAACGGAGCAGGTAGGTCTCTATATGGTAAGAACACCGCCGCCCATGAACAACCGCGCCTCAATCCGCGCATTGCTTGTGTGGCCGGCTTTTTACGCCGCTTAAGCGACACTTTTAAGGGTCTCCTCACTCACTCATTGAAACACAGTAGCAGTACTATTTCAAGGACGACGTTTCATTCGTCAAGTAACCAATTTAATTCAAGGAAAAAATCAAATCAGTCTTTATTATATTTGTTTACAAAATATTATAATATTATTGTTTTTATTTGTTATTATCAATATACAGCAATATTTCTGTAATTTATTTTATATTTACAAACTTGTTCATATGATAAACCTAGTGAATATTAATTATCTTAAAATCAAGAAATATTCCAAGCTTAAGTCTTAAATATGCAGGAATTAGGCATACCACTATACTTTACTTAAAACAGCACTCAATGTATACATAATTAAAGCGTTTTCTAGCAATTTCTGTAAATGAAGTGCGTACAACGCGTCTACTTTAATATTAACACAACCCTCCGGCTCCAAGCTTTCGCTTTTGACAGGTTTAAAGAAGCAAAGACACTCGACGGCCAAAGCTTGATCGCCTTAAGAGAATTGTGGTCATTCCGACACTTAATTTTCTTGTAATGCATTAATCGTTATGTTTAATTTATTATTTTATTATTATAAATAATATGTTTTTATTATAAAGGGTTAAACACTAGAACAATTTAAAACCACAAATGTGACGTAAACTTACATGTTATACCAAAAATGTTATAAAATATACGTGACACATGATGACATATCACAGTGCAGTTATTTTCTTAGTTAGACGATTCATAACTGTTTAACATAAATGTTTTTTTAACATATATTCTTATTATAATTCAGAGGCCGTGACAAGCGGTTCCCTGATGATAAGAGATCGCAATGGAAAACAGCAATTCAATCCGAGACTGGGTGCGTTGCCGGATTTTTAAGTGGTTTATAACTTGGTAGACCTCCGGTATCCTAACTCAATACTACAAGTATAGTAAACATATATGTAAAATTTTCACCCCTGGGAGAGCCATTCTGAAGTATATAGGGATGCAATAATTTGGCCGGCTCTTCCGAAGTTATACCACGGGCTCTTAGGCCCATTTAAATGCCTGTAAAAAGCCGGTAACACAACCAATGCGCGTAGTGTGGTGCTCCGTTAACCGCTATAGAATAAAATAAATAATATAACTCATAAGCTAGCACAAATATTAACTGCTTAATATGATTTAGAAATTATACACAACTATCAGGCAAAATCTTCATAAATAAGCAAATAAGATCTGTAAAAGTTGTTGAGAAACTAAATGGAAACGCGCCGCCATAATGCCGGCTCACCAGTAAATATTGACTTAGTTGGAAACGCAAATGCGAAACTAACTTTTTTATGTTATGTCGTTTTGCATATCCGTGACTCAACCACTAAACTGATTTCTATAAAATGTTACGAGATAAAAAGCCGATTTAGATTCTTGTATGTTATTTTCACATCTAAATTTTTTAACACATGAATAATTTAATACGTGTTATTAGTAAACTTATATTTGATTTAAAATAAGATATTCAAATATTGAAGAATTTAAATATTGTATATATTTGTATTATAAGATATAAATGATAATAATAAAGATGTTTGGGAACAGTTCGTTTTAATAATGTTATTAAAGTTTCTAGAAGCATCTCAAGAGCTTTAGGTAGCGTAATTCCGTAACAATGAATATAGGTCACTAATAAAAGAATAATTATCTTCAAAACTCAGAATACGGAAATCATAACATTTTGTTAATCCACATTTTTAATTTAGACATTAAGAAGACACTTTGAAAACATTCAATATGAATGTAAATTTTCAAATATTTATTATTCCTACTTTTAATCTTTTTTTATAGAATAGCGGACAACAAAGCTGGTGGGTCTCTTAAATGGTAATAGAAAACCACCGCCCATGGACAACCGCGCCACAGTCCGCGCAATAGTTGCGTTGCCGGCTTTTTAGGGCACCCAAGCGGCATTTTAAAGGCCTCCGATATCCTCACTCACTCAACGAAACAGTACAAGTACCGTTTCAAGTTGAGTATGCTGTGAGTCCGTGTTTCATTAATAAATCAACAATATCTTGTAGACCTTAGCTGAAAATAAGCATTTTTAAATAGTAAATTCTATTTTTATAAACATATATATTTATGAATATTATATATATATATATATATGTATTATATTATACATTGAATAAAATAAAATCTAATAACGCTAATTTAATAAGATAGTTTTGGCCAGTTCAAATTACCGTTGTTGAGATAAAATGACAAGAGGCTCCCTGAGTCCTCCTTGTCTTGTACTTTCTTTTTTAATTACTGTTTGATTACATTTTTAATGCATTCTAATGTAGAATAAATAATTAAAAGTCTAATGAGTTAATGAAGTTCTTTACATTAAGTAGATTAATATAATTTCAAATTTTTTAATACAAATAGGTCCCGACCATACGTACCATAAGCAGGACAGAAATTTTCTAATTATTATCTGTATTTCATATCAAAATTAATGAAATGTATAATAACATATCAGGCCTTGTCAAAATATGTATTTTGAAACTCCATGGAATCTGTAGAGAAAAAGAAGAAAGAAAATTAACTCGGCCTAATGGTGCTGAGAAATTTGTCTGATTGCCTTATAAAGTATATTTCGGTTGTTTAAAGCATATTTGAAAAAGACAGACTTAGACTAACGTATATAATTTTAACATCTAAAAGTACTACAGTTCTAAAAGTACTGACCTTTTCTAGGACATCTTGTAGCTTCTAGTATTGGATAGACATTTCTACATCTGTCTCCGTGATAAATTTCTATACAGACAAGTAGTTGATCGATCGTGGGCCACTCCACAAGGGATTACAAAGTTAGTTTTATTAACAAAAGAGCAAACTAAGTACAGTACTGTTTTATCAAAATGACATAACTTTAAAATCATAAACTGACTAGATACACAGGTACTTTGTAACTTTTGGTGACATTGTATCAAAATCCAATGTACGTAGTTTCGCAACGTAATTTATATTCAGTTTCAAATTAAGTCTATAATTATTAAGTATAGAGTTAAGTCTATAATTTTAGATATTATGAACCAGAAACATTTCACACTAAATTACGTCCACAAACTATAATTTTTATGGTATAGCGTACATCGGAGCAGGTCTCCTATTTGGTAAAAGAACATCGCCGCCCATGGGAAACCACGCCGTTGCCGGCTTTTTACGCGCTTAAACGGCGTTTCACTGAGTGAGTGAGGATATCGGAGGCTTGAGAAATTACACCAGTTAAATGGCGTAATAAGATAGTAACACAACTAAATCGCGGATTGAGACACGGTTGTCCATGAGCGGCGCTGATCTAGTACCATAAAGAAGACCCGTTATACAATAAGTAAAACATGAAATATTCATAGGCGGGTAATTCAAAGATCTTAATAGAAGATAAGAAAGTATTAGCAGAGGGAAAGCGCATAATAGCTAACCACTTCAGAAGTCGTATAATGAGGGCAGGCTCATTCACCTGCAATATTTTCTTTTATTTTCTTTGCTCTCATCTTTAGAGCAAAGAGAAAATTATATTTACAAAACTATTCCGTGTGAGAGCCATACTGAAGCATATGCTGTCGCACAAATTGGGCCGTTTCGTCCGAAGTGATACCACGCACTCACAGAATGCATACTCAGCGTGGAACGGTACTTGTACTGTATTTCGCAGAATGAGTGAGGATATCGGAAGCCCTTAAAAGTGCCATTTAAGCGGCGTATAAAGTCGGCAACACAAACAATGCGCGAAATGTGGCGCGGATTTTCATGGGCGATGGTGTTCTCTTACCATATAGGGGACCCACCTGCTCGGTTGTCTGCTATCATCATCATTATCAGCCCATTCAAGTCCACTGCTGGACATAGGCCTCCCCTAAAGACGCTTGGTCATAGGGGGGT
>DWCF01004639.1:0-15911 GCA_018230265.1 Delias oraia | reverse complement strand
CAACATTTTTCTATGGCATTTAATATAGAAGAAGATGGAAAAATTTTGATGTATTTAATCAATTTATATTTACCTATTAAGTAGCTGCCTCCTGTAGCCCTTTCTCTATTCTGCGAAGCTCTCGAGTTCCTTATTAACAACTCAGTATAGCGAAGCTTTCAGAGTCATGCTAACGCGTCGAAAGCTGTGGCTCTCCTTTCCGATAACTTTACTAGCAATTCTCTTGTTTTATATATTTAGTTTTGTGGACTGTAAAGTGGGTGATGTAATAATAAAAATGTGACTATAAGATTGGAATTCATAAATTCTTTAAAATATTTGTATAATATTTCATATAAATTTTAAGACGGAGTTCATCATTTTGGCAATTTTTTTTGTTGTTCAATAGTATATATATATATAAATATATAAAACAATCTGTAAAACAAAAAACGAAGTTTAGCTGTATTTAGCTAGTTTCATCGTATGTGCAGCTAAATACTTTATCTGTAATAGTATTTTATATTATTAGTGTTAGTAGATTAAAAGACGATATTATATTTAAACACTCATACTTTTAAAGTCGAATTGAGTTGAGCGCAGTGCATTTTGCGTAAGAGATCAGTGTTTGTTTTATTCTAATTATGCTATGACAAAATGGAGGAATTTTTACGCGCGAATGAAACTGTTGACGAATTCTATACGCGATGTACGAACTTGAGCGTGTTTGATTGTAGTGAAGAAGAGATGCTATGGTGCATGATGGGCCCTAGGCGGCTTCCCTTGTTGAGAATAATTCCGATCACGGTGTTTCTGCTGGTGATATTTCTGACTGGAGTGGTAGGCAACGTGGCGGTGTGCGCGGTGATCGTGCGACATCCGGCAATGCACACGGACACCAATTACTACCTATTTAGCCTGGCTTTGAGCGATCTACTCTTGCTGTTGTGTGGTATGGTTTAAGTTGTATTTTAACTATTTCGTTGGAATTGTAAAGGTTGTAACACGATTTATTGTATGTCGTCTCTAGAAATATTATGAAAAAAAATTTAAGACTGAAGTATTGAGAGTAATTTTCATGATAAACACGAAAAAAATGCGTTGTTTTCTCTACTACACTTTTCATTCTATTAATTTTTGAATGTTTGTATATCCTTTTCAATATACTTAAGACTTTAAATACAATAATAGAGTTTGAAATCCATAATTCGATAGAAATAGCTTGAATGATATGTTGGTTTTATGTGTCAAAAGTATTCAATACGTGAAGGTGCTAATTAAGACCGGTTAAACAGACGCCCAGCTATCTCACTGGAATAGTGAACTTTGTTTTAATATCTACTAATATATACATAAATTTTAATTGTGACATATTGAATTCGGTACACATAATTATTGAGGTATTCTGAACATTACATATATATAAAAAAATAAATTATTATTATTTGACCACATATACACCTTCAGTTGGGTATAATTTTTTTTATGCTTTGCGTTTACATTAGCAACTGGAGATATATAACTTTTATTTATTAAATTATTGTTAAATAAAGATTCAAATTTATTTAGAAATATTTCTTGTGCTTCTCTAGGTACTTCGTTAAAAAAATATGTAATAAAAACCTTGAAATTAGTTAGTTATTTAATGAATCTTACGATTCGGTACGAATATACCATGTTTTTTGTCTTGTATCTTAAGATAGCACAGCTTTTTTAAAAGTGTGTAATATATAGACCAATACAGCTTGGGGACCTCCAAGAAAAGAGCGTACATTTTTCTTAAAGGCCGGCACCACACCTGCGGCTCTACAAGGACTGGGGGTGTCCATGGGTGGAAGACCGCTTGTCCTAGATGAGCCACCCGCTTGTTTGCCATCGTTAATAAAAAAATAATAATATAGATAAACAGAAAGCATAAAAATTATTGAAATGTTGTAGATTATATTAACTCCATTATAATAATTGATTATTTTTATAAAAGTGGTCCTGTTACCTATAATAAACTTCTATCATCACGAAAATTACACTTTAGATTAGTTACTTGTACAGCCAATGTCTATTCTCCAATATTAAATAATTTTATTTTGTAATTGTTTAAATTGGGAATTATTTATTACATTCCCATTCAATTACGCAATTAATATTATAATATGAACGCGGAGATCATAAATATCGTCTACAGACCTTTGTAATTTATATGGCATGAAGTCTACATACATTTACTAGAATATGTATTATAATTAGTCGAGAAAAAAATCTTTACTTTACTGTTCAGTTCTGTTATTGTTTATTTATTCTTTAGTGAAAATAGGGGGGTAAATGAGCTGCACGCTTATCTAGGATGTGGTGCTCATGCACACTTCCAGCCTCAGATGGGCCACGTTCCAAGTTTTTGAATGTTTGCAACAACTTTAAACATACCAGTCTGTAAAGCGAGGGATTAGTCAGAGTAGTAAAATTTGGAATTTCGATAAATCTACTTCATTTTTAGTTTTTCTTCTTCCGCACTGACGTCAAATCCAATAAAAAAATGTTTACAAATCATGTAAGTATCATAAACGTCATAATATACCTATCAAATCATTGCTAAATTTAAAATGGGCACAAGTAAACAATAGCTTATATCGTCTTTGTTTATATTTGAAATTTTCGTGTTAAAATCTCGCTGGTTAGGCCATACTCGAATTGAATAGATTTGAAATATATGCACTCATTTTTCGTATAATATTAATATTTGAGCTTAGCTTTTTTAATATACATTTATTTTCGTGTATAAACCAATTGGAAGTCACGTCACGGGATTGAAATATAAAAATTGAATGAAAAACCTCATTAAATAGAAATATCATTAAACAGATTCTAGTATTATAATACATTTTTATAACTTATTTATATTTTTAAAGAATTTCAATTTAATTTATAGTTACTTATTTGGCGTATTATTATTTATTACACAATGAATATGTATTACGTACGCCATTGAACAAACAAGGCGGAAAATGAACTTGCTCTAGTTTCGGACAACTTATCCGTAAATTGTTACAGAAATATGCTTTTGTTTTTTGATATTTCAAAGAATAAAATTCCTCTCAGTTACGCAGTTCTAAGTAATATATTTATATATGAATTGTAGTGTACTTATACGCGTTTACTGGTCAACTGATTTTTTTCCAGTGGTATTAACTTCTAAGTACAATAGTTACATACATTAGCACAATAGTGGCATTTCTTGCAACTCCCATTAATTTAAGCTATTTCATGAAGTGTTTAATATATATAATATAAATAGTGTAGTTGGTGTTATTAGCTACAGAGGCAGTGTTACCTCTATGCTGAGTTAAATGAAAACGCGCCACCCGCTGTGGGAATAACCGTATGATCACATAAATGATGATAAACTTCAATAAACTTAGCAATTTACGTTCGTAAATATTATTTATAGTATGAATTTTTTTATAAATATTTTGCTTCAAATTTTTTATTAAATTATATATTATTAAAACACAAAAATAAAATATATTTATTATGTTTAACCCACCAAATGCGGGCACTAAAAAAATTTAGTTCTGTATTATTACGATTTAAGACTAACTTTAGGCAAATATAATTTAAATATATATATTATATATATATATATAACAAATTGATAATCTCTTTTAAAGCTCCTTTGATGGTTAACTGACAGATTAATCTTACTTAAAGTTATCGAGATTCTGTCGTTCAAAAAAAATATTTATTTGTAAACGACATTAAAATACGACAATCAATATGGTGTAATTAAAGTATTACATATACTATCTTATATATATTAAATAATATATTGTAAACTTGAACATTTACAATATATGTTAAAAGTTTGTTATAGGATACAACTAGTTTGTGTAGGAAAACACGTCAGCTGAAATAGTTAGCCAGTAGTAGGTAAATTCCGTCTTTTAATTACCAACAGTATAAAGAAACACATAAAATGTTTTAAATCTCACTGTAACTAAAATAGCCACACATGATTTGAAACAAATCTATGATTAAATAACTGTTTCATATATTTATAATTAGTTTGTTCTGAAAGCTTATGCCTAAGGAATTTCATGTTAATCAATTATATTTAAGATTCGTACAAATTACATATTTTCTGAATAAGATCCATTTTTATTTCGTTAGATGGCTAATCTTATAAAAGATCACATTTTTTGATCGATTTAGTAAAAGTAATCATGTCTGTTGTGTAGAAAGCCATCCATGAACTACACATCTATGAAACAATCCTTCGAAGATTCGGAATTGATGGATTTAACAGAATTCTAGAGTAATTAAACCCTGTGGATTGCGAGAGAGATTCACTCTCAAATGCCTTGACACACCTGCTGCCTAACAATGTAGAGGTTATAAATCTACGTGAAAATGGAATTAGATAATTATTAATGTAATCAGATTTTATTTGGTATTAGTTACGTTCCAGAAATATTTTTATAGGTACAAATAGACATAAAGTCTATAAGACTATAATATATTCAATATTATTCTGTGCAGTGCTATCGATATTACTCCTGCTTTACCGATGTCTCCTATCTAATAATATAATGATAGCATTAGCAATACGGTAAATATTAATGTATTCAAATATTATATAACGCCAAATCTTCATCTTCGCCTGAAGTGATATTTTACCGAAGTTTAGTTTATTTAAAAAGGATATGTTTTACCTAAAAAATAAATATAAGTGTAGTCATCTTGTATGTAGCAAATATTAATGTCAAATCCTCGATATATGTCGTTTCAACTGACCGTTTTTAAGGCTTTTTGCGCCGCGCACTCGCGACCCTGCAAAGCTGGGATCTCCATGGGCGGAGGACTGCCTAGGGGAGCTATGGAATCCTAAATGAGCCTCCTGCTCGTTTACCAAAGTTTTCATAAAATAAAATGTAATATATTTAAACTCTTCTATATATTACAATTTTCTCTTTTAAAAAGTAAAAGCTTATTTGATTTCAGCTACATAAATTTGTTTCTTTGAAATTTGCAATTGCGTTCTAACTCAATTGAGTTTTATGATCAACATTTATATTGATTTCGATTCCTTTCGCATATTAATAGTTTCAATTCAGTTAGTTCACAATGTATCATTGCTAGATATGCAAAGTATATAAACCGTTCAAGTTCGTGTTTATATCTATTGCTCTTTAGGTTCGGAGCTGGGTAAAGATAAATATTGCGTACAGACATTTATCTAATGAAACAGAAGCAGTGTTTTTCGTTTTTTGCAATGAAGTCTGCATGTGCAACCATAATTAAGTGCCGAATAACGAGAAAAGCATATATTAATTAAAGAGTGAGTGTTCTGGTATTTTAGAGATTATTTCAGTAGTCTATCTGATTAATAAAATTAATTGTACCTATATCTTGGGCCTATGTCCAGCAGTGGACTTGAATAGGCTGATGATGATGATATCTTGGGCACAGAGCGAGGTAGCGCGTAGCGAGTTAATCGCACGTTCATAATTTGAGACAAAGATAATCTTTAAACGTTTAATAAAGTTTATTATAAATTACAATAATTATTTTCCTTTGTCTGATATTAAAATTATAACGTATGGCATTAATAAATATTCGAAGTTATCTATTCAAACATCTTGTTTGAATACATATATTTTTTACACGAGAATCAGAGACTTTGTATGGAAGTAATTTTATATAGAAACCGTGAAATGCGTTGCATAGAAATGAAATATATTTCTTAATAGCAAAATATGAATGTGAGGAAAATTGTATTAAACGTGCTACAGAAATATAAACGAACTTGGGCAATAAAGAATAAAGTATTTAAGTTATTTAATCTAAAGTATTCAAAGCAATTCGTTTCTAAGTGAATGTTAATAAAATAAATACAATTACGTCTTACTTAATGAATGCATACTTGTTAAGAAAATTATATTTTAATAAAGGTAAATGGAAGATAAATTTTAAAGCTTCTGTAATAATATTCTGGCTGTTTAATATAGTTTATACCATGGATTATTAAGGACAATGCGAGCAAGAATACAAAGGAGCTACATTGAGAAATCTAAATATACTTAAAAGATATTTTTTAAATTTATAATAGAAAATGATTATTTATTTGACATTTTACTTCAACTATGGTATAAAAATCTATTATATTCAGAAATATCTAATAATTTAATTATAGACCACAATATCTTAAATGTTAAGTCGGTGTAGACTTAAGGAAGCAATAAATTGTTTTTGCTTCACAGCGCTTTATTGGCGCGTTCCTTTGGTAAGTTACCAGAGTTTATTAATTTAAAAGTAACTTTTTCGGTTTTAAGTTTGACGTTTAAAACAATTAAACTTCGCCATTTATTTCTTATATTCTTAGTCAGGAAAAAGATAGACGAACAAATTTCTCTTTCAAGTTGTCTACAAAGAACAACATAATTTTGATGAAACAGTTATTTCATTCTTAAATTAAAATATATATTTTTTTATATTATATAGGTGATCTATCATGTAATAATTTTTTGGAACAATATATTTTATTTTGACCTGAAACTTACAACATATGTCCTGTATAAAATTTCATTAACCTCCATTTCTGCAAAAGTTAAAATAAGGAAACATTTACTTACACTTATTACATTTTATACATTATACAGACTTGAGATACAGTATACAATATTTTGTGAATTTCTCAAATGATTAATTTAAATAATTTATAAACAGGTCTACCTAATGATCTCTCAGTTTATTGGCATCAGTATCCCTACAGTCTGGGTGTCGTATTCTGCAAGCTCCGAGCACTCATTTCTGAAGCGTAAGTACAATTTAATTTCATTATCCTTTTTTTTCTATAGCGGACAACGAAACAGGTGGGTCTTGTATATATATGTAGTAAGAGAACACCGCCGCCCATGAACAAGCGCGCCACAGTACGCCCAATAGTTGTGTTGTCGGTTTTTTACGTCGCTTAAGCGGTACTTTTAAGGGCCTCCGACTTCCTTACTCACTCAACGAAATACAGTACAAGTACTGTTTCACGCTGAGTATTTTGTGAGCCCGTGGTATCACTTTGGACGAGCTGGCGTAATTAGTGCGTCCATATATGCTTCAGCATGGCTCTCCCACGAGTAATATAGCATTAGTTTAGTCTATAAAAACTTGGTATAAAAACTATCTTGTTACTTCATCAATCAATTACTGTTAGAGTTAATTACTGTTACTGTTAAAGAATCAATATGGGTTTCTGCTCGGATGAAAACAACACAATTTATTGTCTTCCATTATGACGGAGTCCTTGCAAATTCTGTTCATATTACATTTATCCAGATTTCAATCAAGTCAATTACTTCACATTTCCCTTATTCGTAATCATGAGAATAATTTGATTATTGCCAACGTTTTTTATATTCGTATTTGAAAGTAAAGAATATTACAGATCGTTATTATTGTACGAAATTTAATTTTATCTTAAATTTACACAAACGTTTTGGCAATCGTTGCTGTAAATATTGTGACGGTTTGAATATCTAGATGAGGTTATTTGTAAAATACTTTAATGTTTGGATATTAAATTATACGGATGAAAAATGTTAAAGGTATTTAACTATCAATGGGATTGAAATTTCCACTTGAATTAATCTGACGCTCACATTTCTGACATCGCATAAATTTTTACCAATATATGTTCGTGTATGCAACCCGGTGCAGTGGAAAATATTGTATTCTTGATCATCCACAGATATATATATAGTCCATATTATAAAATTTTCATCACGTCAGTCTTTCGTTCGTTAAATACTGATTGAAGTTGTTTGACAAATGACATTGACTTTTATTGAAAAATAAAAAAATTGTGGGGTGGTGTTCTCTTAATAGACCTAAATATATAAAACTTGCTTTTCATAACATCTTAAAAATGGTAAAGTAAAATAAACTAATAAAGTTAAACTAATGGTAAGATATTTAAATATGGAGTTATGGCAAATAGCGTGTAACGACCGCAGAAGAACTGAGGCAATCCCATTATATTTTATAAGTAACGGTTACTTTGTATGAATTTGTCCTAAGATTTACATAAAATATTTTAAAATAAATTTACTAAAATTGGCACGTTAAGTTAATTTTCAATTATGTATCCAATTTAAGATGAAAAGATGCCTGATTTATCAAAAGACCGATATAATAACAAAGTAAAGATATTTTAATTATATAACATACCTATATATATTTTTATATATTTTTATTATCGTTATATATATTTAAGGATAATGCTTAATAAAACCTTTCAGTTAATGTCTTATAAGCCTAAGTCAACACAAACAAATTAAGAAGCAATTAGTAATGATATAGGTACTAATGTATTTACATTGCAAATAATACTAGCGACAAAAATGGTTTATGATTTCATTATTTTTTTATTTATATTAAAGAAAAAGTAAAGATTCATAACAGCAAAAGAATATAAAGAGGCACCTCATTCTTAAAAATGTATAATTGACTTTACATTTGAATATGAAACAGGAAAAGTATTTTGAATTATAGTTCTCCACGCTCAGCCTTCAATCAGTGTTATACGATCTGATTTTCAAAGAGTTAATTAAAAAAGGATAAAGAACGGTGTTTGATTGGACAGCATTCATCTCTGTGATGGATCCTAATTGGCGTCCTTCAATCAATCTAGTGAGGGCTGACGGTGACTAATACAAATCTGCTATTGTCCTTCTGGAGAACATTGTATTGAGGTTCGCCTGATATTTGCCCATCAAATCTAAATCTCTTTATAATTTATCGGTGACAGTAAGCCTTTGATAGTCTTAATTATAAGCACCTTTGAGTGCAAATTATTATAATATTCTGTTCTCGTAAGAACCCACATATTCGTTTTAATAAGCAGGCTTGCATTAAAAATTCACAATAAAGTACAAAAGTCACAATTTTGTATACATAATAATTTATTTTGATCTCCATGTGAATTGCAGAAAGTTTTAACTAAATTTACTAAATGATAAATTATAATCATATTTACTGCAATCAAAATAGAATACTATAGTAAAATAAAGGCACAAAGTATTTCTATTAAAGTATTTTATTTGTAAATTTTTAAAAAATTTCTTATCTTCTATTTAAAATTAAGCTGTACTTAATATGTGCAATGCGTAAAAAAATATGACATCTCAACCCTAATAATAGTAAAAAGAGATAAAAAATAAAATCAGAACTGTGCACTCGTCGTGGGAGAGCCGCTGAAACATATGCGGACGCACTAACTAGATCGGCTCGTCAGAAGTGATACCACAAGCTCACAGAATAGTCAGCGTACTAAATGGTGCTTCTGCTGGATTTCGCTGAGTGAGTGAAGATATCGGAGGCTCTTTAAAATGCTGCTTTAATGGAGTAAAAAGTCAGCAACACAACCAATGGGCGGCAGGGCACTCTTAACATATAGGAGATCCACCTGTTCCCATAATAAAAAAACTGTATATTGAAATCATTCAAAAGAGGCTTATTTGCATGTCATTAAAATACCAAGTTTCTAAACTTAGTGTATTCAATTTAAAAAAATGATCAACTTAGAGAAAATTTAAACTACAACCATTCGACATTTTGAATGTTTTTTACATAGTTAAAGAGAAATATAGGCAGTAAAACACCACTGCGGATAGTAAACGGTAACAAAAATACACAGAATATTTTCAACGATCTGTTTACGTCTTGCCGTTACATTTATAAACCGAAGAATTTAACATTATACTTATCCAATTCAAATCTTAGGCAGCTCGCTTTAAATATCGGATATATGAACTATTTACTTTATGGATGCGATCACTCTCTGTGGACTGTGGTTATTAATAACTATTCTTATAAGAAAATATGGAACGCAACTAAATTTGTAAATGAGAAGCGTAAAATATATTAAGTCTTTATTTATAAGTAAATTATATCATAAAGGAAGTTATTAAAAGTATGTTTACATTGACAAAAGAATTAATAATTCCACTTTACGTATATATTGATTTTATCACCAAATAGGTACTTCACTATACAAAAACTTATCATTGTTGTGAGTTATCAAGAGTGGCAAAGAGTAGATAAAGAAGCGTGTATTATTTATCTTTTGCTGTGGCAACGTATATACACAATTTATATTATAAACAAAATATATATACAACAACGTATGTAGAATGTATGTTTATCTAACTAGCTACTTATTTCGACTTCAAATTAAATCGTTGGTATTATATTACCATATGGGAGACCCACCAGCTCCCTTCTCCGCTATACAACTAAAAAAAATCTTCAATCTCTTAATACTTTAATCGCAGCTTGTTTCAATACAATTTTGGTTGACATTACTAATATTAACTATTAATAATTTGTTACTCAAACGTTTTTTATACCTGTTAAATTAATGTCATGACTTGAGAGAAATTATGCTAATATTACCTAGTTCTTTTATTCGGTCATTTTCGCTTTTCACCTTATACGTTGTAAAATTAAGATGATATTTTTGTCAGATTACGTCCATGATGTTCCATATTTTGTAATATATGTTTAATATAACCTAACCATACAACATACTATTACAATATGTTTCTATTCCTTTAAGGATATCGATGACGATTATTATTTTATCATAGTCATAATGCAAAGAGGTCTCATACATAAAATTTTTTTTAGTTTAATTTAACACATTAGTCTAGAAGCATACGATCAATACGTAAAACATCATTTTCAAATTAACAACAAACAACTTTCAGATAAGTGATGTAAATCCTTAAGAAACCTGACAACGAAGAAATAAATAAATAAAGATCGCTTCGTGTCCCTTTGCGTATATAAAATGGTCCTGTTCGGCTGCTCTCAACATACATTTCCATATAAATTAAGGCTACCGGCAAGGCTTGTTTGCATGGCCAAGTAAAAAGGAGGCATTGCAAAAATAGCATAAATAGATAAGCTTTATTTTGTTACGTGTTAAGGCAAAGATTAGAACGCTTTAAGTTTCACTCGATTGAAAAATATTTATGTCGATGAATAATAAATTATTCCCGTAACAAAATGAAATAAATATAAAAATTTGTACCAAAGTCTCATGATTAATTATTGATGTTACTTAATTCGTAGATGTATTTGATAAAACTCAATTTGTACTGTCTTAACAAAACTAAAAATAAGTTCACTTCATCATAATAATAACTAGAAAAAACCTAACTGCAAGTGATTTCGACAACATTTGTATTGCATTGGGTTAAACGGTTTTGATCACTGTCAGCTGCACGCTTCGAAAGAAAGAAAATGCTTTCAGAGTTTAAAAAGGAAATTAGCGATTGCTTTCAGCGTGAATAATTAAATTTTTTCTAAGTGTAACTAAATTGAGACTAAACGTCTAAATTATAACTACATTGATTGTAATATAAATCCATCACAAAAGCAATGTTTACTACATCATAATCATCATTGCAGGCGTAAAATGTCCACTGCTGGACATAGGCCTCCCCCTTGGACTTCAATGTATACCTGTCGGAGACGACCTGCATCCAGCGTCTACCGGCGACCTTTATAAGTTTGTCTGTCCACCTTGTGGGTGGACGTCCTACGCTGTGCTTGAAATCCGTGGTCTCCATTCTAACACTTTTCGGTCCCATCGGCCATCCGCTCTACGTGCAATGTGGCCTGCCCATTGCCACTTCAACTTGTTAATTCGGCGTGCTATGTCGGTAACTTTAGTTCGTCTATGGATCTCCTTGTTTCTGAATCAATCACGTAGCGAAACTCCGAGCATAGTCCTTTGCAAAGCTGACTGAGCGACCCTTAGCTTTGAGATGTTTACTTAACTGTCAGAAACAATTTAAAATATGCTGCAGATTATTTACATATTTATGTAGCGACATTTCTTAAGAGTTGCATTACAATTTATATTCCTTTGTGGTTAAATTTCAACATGTCGAATCATATTTTCATAGAAAAGCTTTGAGCTGCGTTTCGTTGGTTCGAGTATAAAACCCAAACTCTAAACGTATTTAGTTAGTTATAGATTTTTAGTCAAATGCAACTACGTTTCAAAGCAAAATTGCATTGCGATTCCAGACTTTTTCCGGACAGCTCGCTTACAAACAGTTGAGAAAGTATTAATTCACTATTGATGTATTGTTGATGTATTACTCAAATATCACTAAACATATTTTTTACGTTAATGGTTGTAATTACGCATTCATTTAATTTAATCAACTGTGATTTACTTAGCAATGGCGATGGTTTTCACACATATAATTATGACATTTAAAAAATAATAATGATCACAATTTTAGTTAAACCCTACATAATATATTGTAATGGGTTCATTCTAGCAACTGTAACTAAACACTATAATTGTAAAATGAGAGGAAAATTATATATAAAAAAGGAATGTCGTTCTAGTTACATAGAGTAGGTGTTTCAGCTTTATATAATCGTTCTAAAATAATATTGTCTTTCCTGCTGTTTTACTTTATAAACTGCCGATTAAACTTGAAGTGTTAAAAATGAAATAAGGTCATTAATTAACATTTTAATTGCAATAACTTTGTAAAAGTTTGTAAATTATAACTTTACGACGACTTATTACAACGAGCTTATATAATTTGTTAAATTAACAAATTATAATTAGCGTATGAGTTTTTTAACTTTACTTAGTAAATACTGTAAAATGAAAAATAAAATAAAATATATTTAATCAAAATGTATTTTAATTAAATTCATATTTAGACACTATACGGAATGAATAGAACAAATAAATGTATCTCACCGATACGATATTTGGAGAGCACCAGTATTAGACTAAAAACAGGTCGAAAGCACTCTAAACTGGCGAGCTTTCATAAGTTTAAATAAAGTGTTTGAAGCGAAAGAGGAACACAAGGGGGAGGTGTGGGAGGATTTGTTACTTAAACAAAACACCCACAACCAACTACGAGTATATATGACATTGTTTACGAACTAAAACTATAAGTTACTAATATTATTGCACTGGCTTATTAAAGGCATAACAAAATTAAACTTTATTAATCAAATGAAATTCACTTCATGAACTAGCCTTCGTAGTCTTTGTAGTATGTGTAAATAAAGTTGGCATCAGCATGGTTCTCCCGTGGAAGAGCGATGCTGAAGCATGTGCTGACGCACTAATTGGGCTTGTCCGAAGCGATAACGACGGGCTTACAGAATACTCAGCGCGAAAGGTACTTACTTGTACGGTGTTTCGCAGAGCGAGTGAGATTATTGGGGCCTTAAATGTGCCGTTGGTTTGTCATGGGCATTGTTCTTACTATATAGGAGACCCACCTGCTCCGTGGCCCGCTATAGAGAAAAAAAGTATTATATTTTAGTGGATAGACTATAAAAAGGCATATATAAGAATGTCTTTATTTTAGAGATAGTAAAGTTCTCGCTGATTATTATAATTTTTATTATTTTCAGTGAACTTTACATAAGGAATGTTTTTATATTTATTCAAAGTTTGTTCCAGTTATTCTTAACTCCTTATAGAAACCAAACTTTTTTTAATAAAATCTTTTTGATGTTTTTGGAGTAAAAAAAATGTGAACTGAACCCGTATTTGATTTAAAACGTTCTTTATTTTTATAAGATTTATTAAATAAAATGAGACGTTTGAAAATAGTGTTGCTCCTTTTTGTTGATTTGAAAATATTGTTCAGTAAAATATATTTTTAGATTTTTTAGTTAAGATATAGTGGACCATGGCAGATCTGGGTAAGATGATGTGATGTTAAGATATCACTGTCACCTGTAGACAACCACGCTACAATCAGCGATTTTTCTTGTTGCCACTTTCTACATCGTTAAAGCGACAGAGTAATCGTGCTGATCTAACCTTGATGATCTTTGAGCACTTTGGACGAGCCGGAAAAATATAAACATATAACTGTCTACTTAATATCCTCGTTTATATTACAGAATTTTGTAAAGATAAAAACTAAACAAACTTTAACATATTAGAAGTCTATTTCCGTATATAATTTTTGATATCATGTTTTTGATATTTCTTTTATGTGGTCTTTATGATTCACCTAAAATAATATCCTAACTCCAACGATGGCGGATTACTCAGGGGTATATTTCAATTATAAATGAAAATAAGATATTGCTTATGTGAATTCAAAAGTGATATTTATGGAACACAAGACAGGAAAATATTTTATGAACAATACATATTACATATGATATCTTTATTATAAGACATAAAACAGTACAATACAATTTCTATTTTTTTAATTATTACATATATTATTTCCACTATTTAATTACATATGTTTATTTGTTCTACATAAGTGGGAGTTAGAACAACTTTTCCACACAGAACAACTCTAGCCACAGTCACCGCTACACTTTGCACTTAAATAGTACCTTTGAAGCTGCATTCTTAACCGACTCGGTCAGTCTGCCGAAGAGCACGGAGCCCATAACTGACCGCTCGGATTTTGTCAAGTTATGTTTGGGCACAATTGATTCCTCAAATTGTCAATACGCAACGTTCGCGTCTTATTAGTGCTTCGTTGCTGTAACAGGTTTATGTTCAAGAATCTATATAAGGCCATCTGACATATAAGTACGCAGGGCTGAGGCAGTATCCAAAGCTCTCTAAAGTGATCCGTATACGAGACTTCATCCGGTACAACAATAATAGCGATATATATATATGCTAAGATATATATACTAGACTGCATATTATAAGGAACTCATTAGGTGAAAATTGTGTACGTTATATCGTCAAAATATAATGAAACGAAGTAAAAAATTACTAATAAAACGAAATATTATAGTAAGCTAGATCGTAATACAAAGCAGTTCTTGTACGATACTGCAGCTTCGAATTTTGTAAGCTCTAGTTCCTAATACAAAATATTCCTACAAAAGTTTGTAAATACATAACATGAAAATATTAAATCCAGCTGAGTTTGTTGACTGTTCTCCTTCATTCTGAACATGACAAATCACGAAAAATCTGTTACTATAGTTTTTAATGCGTTCTTAAATGGCTATGTAGTCTTTTGTGGAATAAAAATAATTTTTAATCTTTTTGTACTTTTGGGTTGAAAGTTGTGAGACATATAATTCTAAACTCATTATTTAAATCTGAATGAAATATGTTAAACTGCCTATACGAATGTAATAAATAATTGTATTACGCCGCAAAAATCAATGGTTGCTTCAACACAGATCACCGAAAATATAAATCACCATAACGACTATTAATTAAAGTTCAAACCAAATATGAAATTCATATAATTCATTTTTCCCACAGTATTTATAAAAAACGTACTTTGTAGTGTGAGTACTAGCGGAATATTATGTAATATTTTTAAAAATTTGTCTGATATATTACAAATGATTCTTCATTAGTAGCACTGCATGATAAATATTAATACAAAATATTACATATTTTATTTAGAAAAATAAAACATAATTAATATAAATTATTAATATTTTCTAATTGTCATTATATTTAAAATTCATTTACATATTTCTCAAACAGATACATTTAAACATAAAATAATGTTTTGGTTATAATTTTAAAATAATATTCCTTGTAGTCTTAAACAGAGAGAGAAACTTAATAAATTTGTCTCCAGGGCATCATATGTCTCTGTGCTAACGATAGTGGCCTTCACCCTGGAGCGATATTTGGCCATTTGTCATCCGCTACACATCTACGCCGTAGCAGGGCTACGTCGTGCTCTAAGGATCGTGCTAGCCCTGTGGGTCCTATCCCTGTTGGCAGCCTCACCCTTTGCGCACTACACCACTGTCAACTATCACGAGTATCCTCCAGGTAAGCTCTAATCACTGCTTCTAGAAGGATATACATATTAAAATTTAAAGCAATCTGCTCAAATAAAATAATTTATTGGTCTCTCTTTTTACCATCGATTTATAATTTA
>DWCF01004638.1:0-15913 GCA_018230265.1 Delias oraia | reverse complement strand
TTGTTTGAAATTCATAATTTATAACGCTATATCTCGGCGAACCGAATATACAGACCCTATTCCACAAATATTTACCTATTATCGGAAAATCCATTCTCCTGCAATTTACTATCGAACGTGTCGATAAACAGGTCAACATTCTTCGTCTTGCGTATATTCTTGTTGCAGTACTGAGCCTCCACGACGAACACCACGTCCGCTGATTTCAGCGGCTCTTGCAATTCCAAGAACGAGCCTTCTTCAACTATGTCGCCTTGGGGCGTGGTGCATCTGTTCACATATATTCATATTTGTAAGTGCCATTATTTTTTTAAATAGAAAATATTAACATATATATTTGTAATTATATGTTTCTACTGTGGGATACAAACCAATACGACTTGGGGACCGTCAAAAATGAGCGTACTTATCCTTAAAAGGCCGGCTGCGCACCCACGGCTCTGCAAGCGCTGAGGGTGCGTAGCCGACCTTTAAAACTCTAAACCGAAACCGCGACGGCCGCAGGAGAAAACCGCGTCGTGATTCCTTAGCTGTAAAAAGTACAAAAGTAAACTTACTGCACGCAGTGGTCCGGTATGTGTGTTGGTACATGTTGTTGTGCGCACAGCTCTAAATAGGAGTTAGCGAGCGCGCACGCATCCACACCGCGAACACATTCCGAATAGAACGGGAGAGCGTCGATCTAAAACAAACAACTAATTTAAAAACTGCTTTTGCCGAGACTCTTTTGACAGCCGCGTGGTTGAGTGGGTTTATAAACCTACCACGAAGCGAGAGGTATCAGGTTCGAACAGTTATAATTTATTCGCTCTGTAGAAGGGCTTGATAATGGCGGGCAAGTGTCTCTACAGTATCGAATATGGGAGAGCCAAGCGAAATTATATTCTTATGCACAAATTGGGCCGGCTCGTCAGGAGTGATACTATGGGCTGATAGAATACTCCGCGTGAAACGGTACTTATAATCTACTTCGCTTAGAGGCCTTTGAAATTATGCCGCTTAAGCGGTGTTAAAAAAGCCGACAACACAACCAAAGCGCGGACAAAGCTCCTTAGTGCGTTTAACATTAAACGAGCTATTTTGAATTCAGTTGCTGACGTTATATTTTACATTTGTAGCACTAAGCCCTGTGATTGATGACCAATACGCATGTGAGATTAACTTTTACCATTTATTTAGTATTATAATTTGTTTACTCAAGAAAATTATTTAACATACCACAGCAAAACAGGGATGTAGTGGTGAAACCTTGTTCATAAAGAATTTGGCACACTGTGTATCATTAACTGGTCCCCAGGTGGGTTGAGCAGAGGACAGCTGTCTTAGGAGCCAAGACTTGGCCACTTGCTCAATGTTCGCTCTGATCGTGCCATTTGGTAGCTGCATTTCGTCGTATTGCTCATTGTTATATGTCCCTAGTAATCCACCCAGACTTGCGTAGTACCAACCTTAAAAAATGTAACTACAGATCAATTAAGAAACTTAAATTGATTACAATTTAAAAATATTCGTTGACATATTTATAAAAACATAATAATTAGATTAAATCGTTGAATAACATATATAAATATAATAAATAATAATAATTTTGAATAATATATAAAAAAAATTGACAGTGACGGTTCTACAAAATTGAAATAGAAATACAATACTTTGACATTTGAAAGTGAAACTTCTTTAGGCTAATAGGTAACAAAAGGGCGAACGTAGCATGAAGTCAAAATGTTACCAATACCAATAGAAATCGTGTCGAATAATGTAATCGAAGAAATAAATTTAAAAACTTAATTTATAATTTGTATTAATTTTCGACATTTAATAATTTAATTACAAATAAATTCATTAATTTCCTAATATATCTGCCTGTTTTCTTTTCCTTGAAGTCTCAGTTTTAGATTTGTATAAATACAAGACTTAAAATAAATTTTCTTGTCTTAAAGACATTACTCAAAAAATTATTACAATTGCAATAATTCGAAAAGCCATCAACCATACCATCAACTTTCAGTTTGCATGTCTTGAAGAGTAAATCGCATTGTACGTCTAAACCAGTCTTGGTTTCCACATATATGGTATTTGCTTGTCGGTCCACTATGAAATTCTCGATCGACGCTGGCAGATTTAGGGGCTTTGAACGGCCGAGAGACACTTGCTGTAGAAATATATTAATTATTTATAGCTGTCGGCTTCTTTAAAACGAACAATGACGAAAGAAAGACTACTGTAACTGTAATATATTATAATGATAAAACCTTAAATATGTAATTTATTTAAGAATATACATACAAACAAATCCATAGTCGAGTTTTTTATTTCTATTCAAATAAAACCAAATCTATTATTCGAAAACACAAACAAAGCTTGTCTATAATATTATGAGGACATCGAATGCCCTTGAAATTATGTACGTTCTCGGTAGTTTAGATAAAGTACGTTTTATTTAAGGTCCCCGAATCGTATTGGTTTACAAATACCTCTGCAGGCAGCTGATTCCTCAAACTGGTGGTGAGCGACATAAAATGCCTTAAAATACAGCAAATTTTTCTAAGCCAGGTTGGATATGAATACTTAAGCAGCGAAAAAGTCGGCAATACAACCAACGCGCGGATTGTGTTGCATTTGTCTATGGTGTTTTCTTACCATACAGACCAGAGACCCACGTTTTTCGTTTTCCGCTATACCATAAAAAAGATAAAATTAAAGATTACCGACCTCCTTATACAGATCAATGTAGATAAGTGACCGTTTAGTTAAGATAACTAAATGGAATTGTCCCTGCTCATTGCTCTCCATCAGTACTGTGAAGTTATTCTGTCTGTAGTCTTTGGTCAAAAGGAATGTACCCGGTTGAGATATTGTAAACACTTGCTTGTCAAATGTCACTAATGTCCCTTGACCTGTCATCATTGCCATACCTGTAACAAAAAACAATTAAAAACAAATGTCTTTGTAAATATCAATAACATACAATAGATAATCACATATCAATCACATTTAAGATAAAAAATTACACATTAATAATATAAGATACTTGTAGCTTTCATGGGTCGAGTTATAAATGTAAAATTTCCTGTAGTAACAAAATTTTACAATATAATATGTATCAACAATTCTAACTAGGCCAAAAAAAGAAGTATTTATAACACGTAAATACATTACTACATCTTATAAAAATTTTGCATTGCGTTACACAACTGAGCGTTTTTAAGTCATGTTGTGATCTGAAATTTGTGAAAACACTTTTGTGTGCTTTTCACTACTGTAAAATCAGCTGCCTGCAGTTTTATTTACAAATCAATACGACTTGGGGTCTCTCAATAAAAGAGCGTGCCTATCGCTAAAAGACCGGCCACGCATCGGGTGGGATAGAGGTCCATGATCGGAGGACTAAACTATATAACTAAAAATCGTGTGATTATTTACCAGCAAATTACTTACTAAAAAAAACATATTAAAAAACTTACCAGCAAACGGGGGTAGGATATTGTTAAAATCAAGATACGGCCGTATTTCGTAGTAGTAAGTCCAAATACTCTTATTACTGGTGACCCACTCATTACAGAAGTCGCGCACTGCTTTGTACTCTGCTATTTCAGTGAAATCAGGCGTTTGATTGAACGCGTGCCAAGCCATTGGTAACTTTTGCTCGAGAAGAATTTTTCCTTTATGGGGGTCGAAAATGAAGTTCGTTTTTGGCGTGCGATGTCTGAAATTAATGCACAATATTATATCTAATACATAAAATTCTCGTGTCACAGTGTTAGTTAACATAGTCCTCCGTAACGGCTTGGCCGATTTTTATAAAATTTTGTAAGCACATTGAGTAGGTCACAGAATCGGCTACTATCTATTTTTAATACACCAAAGCCACGCCCATACGCCATTAGATTGCGGTACTGGTAACGGAAAGCAAAGACGCCCTTCAGCCGCATGCCGCTCGCTGAGTACTTCCGCGTATACCACGCCGCGAAACACTCGCCACTCGCGCTCCGTAGCGAACCCGCGACAAGAGTACATACCGGAGTCACGCAACGCAGATCTCCCGCCATCACTCCTTACGTAAGAACTAAGTGCAGCAGCCTCAGCACTTATACACCTGAGTGATAAGGGTTAACCACCCCAAATATTTTTTTTGCAATTTTATTTTTTATGAGGCATAAAAATACATACAACCCCAACTTTTCACACTTCTAGCCAACAACCCTTATTTGTTAATAGGAATATTAGTCATTGATAATAAATGTGGCAAAACGTTTGCCGGGATAAGCTAGTTTAAATATAAATTACACAAGAAAAACACAGTGAAATTCGTATTGAACTTAGATAAGAAAACATATGAAACAAAACTTACAGTTCTTCGTATTGCAAAGCGGTTTTAGCGAAGTCAGTAATTTTATCATACAAAATCTCCCATACAGCGTCTAACGCATCACCGATTAGGAAGTAATCGTACCACCACTTAAGCCGAACATAGGCTTCTTTGCACTATAATAAAAAAACAGTATTACATATACACTAATCAATTTCACATTAAGAATATAGAACACTAGTAGACTCGGTAGATGTCTGCCCTGCCCAGTACGCAACCTACCATGTCCGACTTACGTGACTTTTTAAATTATATTTTGGACAATTTACACAATATCATTTTAAATCATAGCCTTTGTAATATTTTGATGTATGAGCTATATTATTGCAAAGTTTAATTAAAATATATTCAGTAGTTTTTGCCTTAAAGAGAAACAAACTTCCACTCATACATACTTAGAACCTTTTGCGTTTATAAAATTGGTAGGATGTTGAAATGAAATAGTTTTAAGACATTCAATATACATCATAAAGTCTAAAATAGAATCACTTAAGATTTTAATTATTTCAGTATATGTATACTGTATTTCCACTTCCGAAGGGGAGGCTTATGTCCAGCAGTGGACATGATAACTCTTTATACCTTTTTTAAAATGAATAATACATATATTGCAACAAATTCTGAAAATTTCTATTATTTTATAAATAATTTTGACAGTGGGATTGCGTTAACTTAATTTTTTTATTTGTATTTGTGAAATGCTTAAATTGGTTTAAAAATACCTTTTCCCTAACGTAAACTACTTGTGGTATCTTCAAGAAGTTTTCCCACGCAGTTTTGAATTCATTGTACAATTGTTTAAACTCCTCCGTAAAGGGTACATATTTCTCAATTTTACTCCAAATCACATTCCACAATTTTTTCGTATATTTTTTTATGTTGGTTATTATGTCGTTGTTAATTAAATCTTTGTAGATCCTGTACAATAGAGTTAGTAATATATATTTGATTCATGTTGAATCAATCCAATTTATTATTTGTAAATAGATACACAGAATACTCAACGTGAAACGGTACTTGTACTATGTTGCGATGAGTGATATAGGAGGCCCTTAAAATGACGCTTAAGTGTCGTAAAAAGCCGGCAACACAACCAATACGCGGACTGTGCCGCAGTTATCCAATGGCGGCGGTGTTCTCTTACCATATAGGAGACCCACCTGTACTGTTGTCCGCTATACCATAAAAATATTATTTGGAGTAATAGTATAGTTTTATTACCTTTTACTATTGTAGAAATAAGTAAAGTAATATCTAATATAGAAGGGACTCTGATTAAGTACAATTAAGCAATTTTTTTTCAAAATTCATATTGATTAAGGCATTATCAGTTGTATGGATTCAATCCTAATATGATAAACACAGTACTTACTTGTCCATCTCATGACCAAACGTTGAGACATAATTAAAATATGGCGTATCGGTCAATTCATGTGTCCTGTCGTGGAAGAAGTCCATAACCTCTTTCCATATAGCCACAACGAACGCTTCGGAATAATGTACAATCTTGAAAAACAACGGCTCAATGGATTTCAATAGTTCGTGCCAGTATTTCGACAGCCGCGTGGTAGCATTCACCCAAGTCTCCTCCCAGTACTCCAACAACCGCATATGCAAATCCCTCACGAAGTTATCGTATTGTAATATTATCGCCTCCAGCCGCTGCGATACTAACTCCATCAAATCGGCCTCTAGCACCTTGTTAACAGTGTCCAAGAAGTTCGCATACGCCTTCTTAATAGAGTCAATCGCGTACGTGAGGCTCTCTTTGATCGATTTACTAGTATTACCCATCATACCCCACACGTCGTTCACGAATCCGGGCAAACTCTCCAAATGATTGCGCAACGCCATCTCATCGAGCACATAGTACGTGAACTCAACGATATCCTTCACGTAGAAGTCATTATCGTTGTACGATTCGTTCAAAAAACGTTCAAACTCGTCCAAATCGTCTTTGATGACGTGCAAATCGTTTAGATCGTCGTGAAAGTCCCTCACCCTAGGTTTCGCGTCGCTCCATATATTCCTCAACGCTAGATGGGCTTCCATAGGCGCCTCCTTAATAATAAGCAGTGTCTCGTTGATCTGAGCGTAAAATATCTTTAACGTGTATATAGCTTGGGATCTTAATTCGCCAAATATCTCCGGACGCCATAGAAACGAGCTGGTTAGGAGTCGCGAGTGGTTGAGGCGGATGTAGGAAGCAATGTCAACGGTAGTGACGTCATCGTAGTTCCTCCAAGCGTTCAATTGAGCGGATCTAGCGTCTACTATTTCACCTATCAAGTGGAATGAAATATCTGGAAAAGAATTAATCAAATTAAGTTTAGACAAATTCTACTAATATTATAGTCACGAAAATTTATAAATATACATGGATGCATGTTTCTCTTTTACGCAAAAACTATTCATTTTCTAATAATAAGAATTCGTTTTAATTAAACTTTACAATAATATAGGTTATAATATATGTATAACAATATTGAGTAAATTGGCTGAAATCGATAAAAAGAGTAATGACATTCGGAAAAATTATGCAATTTTCGAGAAGTTTCGGCGTGTGCTATAAATACCGTGATAGTTACACCAATATAATGTATAGCGGAAATGTACCTATTAGATGGTTCTATAATTTAATTATCACTAAAAACATTGATATACGTCAAAAGCTTACATCCTGGATTAACACAGGCTATGTTGTGTAAATTAGCCAAAATATAAAATAAAATATCACGAAGTGATAAGTCAGACCCAGTAGCGCACTGGGCAGAAATACACCTGCTGAGTCCACTAGTATAATATCACACATTTACCATGAATTTCGATCAATGAAATGAAAATATTTTGTAGTTCTGATATTAAATGTCTCGAATAGAACTCTTTAAAGGAATTAGTAGTTTATAAAGACTTCAGAGTCAAGTGTTTAATATAAAAATTAAGAGAATTTTGGCGACATAATAAATATAAACAATAAATGTTGTATACACACCATCGGTACTGTTATAATGGGCAATGAATGCTTTATCAATCATTGAGAACTGAGCGATAGTCGTATCGTTGGCTTCCGGCCGTTGCACGTAGCCGCGCAATTGGTACAGGGGATAACCTAACGACCAGCTACCATTAGCTTTGTAGAAGTATGTCTCGTTTACACGCTGAAAAAACAATATATAATAAAAATTCTGAAAAGATACGTTTAGTCTTGATTCATGAATAAAGTTAATGCAGCCTTGAAAATTTCAATAGTTAAATTTTCTTTCCGTTACAATAAAAACACCAGAAAAAAAGCGATATTGCTTCAGCGGTTCACGCGTTAGGAGGTGTACAAGAGATATTGGGTATAATTTTTAAATATAGTTTCGCATTTATCGCAAGTTTCAAATTCACGGTAAAGTTAACTAGAAATTAATACCACATATATTATTATGTAATAAAATAATGTAGTTAAGTCTATTCAAAATTTCATTATTTAATAGAAACAACATATATATAAACATATATTATATTCATATAACATTTTCTATAGTATAGCGGACAACGGAGCAGACGGATCTCTTTATATAGTAACACAACCACACCTCAGTCTTTGCTTTGGCTGTGTTGCCGGCTGTTTACACTACTTATGCGGCATTTTTAAGGGCTTCCGATATCCTCACTTACACACAGCGACAACTACGGTTTCACAATGAGTGTTCTGTGAGCCCGTGGTGGCCCAATTAGTGCGTTTGCTAATGCTTCAGCATGGCTCTGCTACGAGTACGACAGTGTTACGACACTCGTCTGGCCACTCTCAAGCCCTTCCGAATAAATTACAGTAATATTGATTTTGTTTGGACCAGGATTCGAACCCGATACCTCTCGCTTCGTGGCGGGCTTCTAATACCACTTACCTACAGGGCACTCAAGATCACACTCAATTACTTACTCTTTAAATAAAAAAGTATCAACATACCTCCCAATTAACAGAACTCCGATTTAAATCCACCAACAGCTTATTACTTCTGAGTTTTTCATAGAAGAGCGACTTTTGGAGTTTATAATAATTATTTAGATGATACCATCTGCTCTGAAGGTTTATATCGCTGCTCATGTCGAGAACCAGGTTCGTCGACGGGTGAGTACATTTTAGCGAAAGCTTGTAGTCTCTGATTGGCCCGTTAGAATTGTCCGTTAACACCGAGTTCAGCTTCAGGTACTCATTGTCATAGTCCGAGTATTGTAACTCCAGCGAAATGTTCGACATTACCACTGGCGAACTAAGATATTGCCCTTTTAGGGTCACATCCTGAAAAGTGTTATGGCAAGAATTTCAACAATTTCATAAAAGTACTCAATTAGTAATCATCACAATGGTACTCCATTTAGAGTAATTATTTTTTAAGAAAACGGAGGCAAACGAGCATGAACTCACCTAGGATAAGCGGTGCTCCGCCCGCGGACATCCCTAGCCTCCGCATAGTCGCGGATGCGTAGCCGGCCTACTATTGTCGAAGGACAATTAGTACAAGTAGCTTTTTTCTACTACTGACGTGCTTCGTTAATTTTTACTTCTACCATTTGTTAGTCATATTTAGCAATTAGGATAAGACGTAGAGAATTACAAAATTTAACCCTGAATAAAGAATTTATAAATATTTAAAAACTAGATGAAAATTATTTGGAATTAAATTATATAATATTATTTTATTGGAATATACTAATTCTATAATAATAAATTTATATACATTGAAAAAGTTATTTTTTAATTGTAAATACCTTCTTAAATGACGGATGCGACAACGCAAAGTGGACATTATGCAAATTTCCCTCCGGATTCGGAGGATTCTCCCATTTCCCACTGACTTGGGCAGTTTTATTCTCATCTCGAACATTCCAAAGGAGATCCGCTTTCCCATCTACCAACGAGTCTTGCAGATGATATATCGCAGCCACACGGAAGTTACGCATTGGATATTCCACATCCATTACAATTTCTTGCGACTCCGTCTCTTCCTGTGAAATATATTAGTATTATTTTCGATTAACCGGTTACCAATGGATGGAAAAATGATTTTTATCATTTATTCAATTAAAATATTCTTCAAAATACTCACCACGCTCATATTGGTGACGTGTATATTATATTGTATCCAAATATCTTTGGTCCACGTTATTTTACTCCCTTGACTCAGTTCTCGTTCTTTTGCCTCATACTTGTTGTCGAAGGTCCAAGTTCTATTACCATGGATGGCCGTGAATTTCAACTTCTTACCAATTTCGTATGTTCGCACGTCCAATTTACCCGTAACGTTGAATTTAGTGGCGTTATGAAGATTGAATACTGTAGCTTGTTTGACATCCTGAAATTTTATGTAATTATAAGCAATTTGAAAAAATATAAGAATAATTCATTTTATATAGAATAGTAGTTTATTTTTAATTTAAAAAAAGAAATAGGTTGTTCCAGAAGAAAAAATCACGAAATAATAATAATTAATACTAATTCGTAGTAATAATAATTTAATTTGTATTTTTTTATTGTCATTTAAATACAGATAAATTCACCATAGGAAATTTTAACTGAGGGAGAGTCATGCTGAAGCATATGTCGATGTACTATTGGGCCTGCTCGTAAAAAAAAGATACCACAGGCTCAAAGAACACCAGTGTGAAACAGTAGTTGTACTGTTTCGCTGAGTGCAAACAATTAAAACCCGGATTGCGGTGCGGTTGTCTATGGGCGGAGTTGATCTTTTACCATAGAACCCGCCTGCGTCTTTACACGCTATACAATAATAAAATAGCACACTTTTTAAAAAACATTAATATTATGTATTATAATTAATCGTAAATATCATTTTTTTCAATTATTACAAATACGAATACAATTACGTAATTGCATTCGTATATTTATTACGATAAATAATAACATTTAATTTTATATATATATAAAAAATGTCTCTGTTTGAATAAGGTCAATTAATCTTTAAACTCACCGTATCACCTGTATCATCGTATTCATGTATGTACCTTATACCCACGGGCATTTGTGCGTTTTCCACCTGTATATCCGTGGTCGCAAGATCCAAATTCCTATCACTCTTACTCAGTAGCTGATTAAAGCATCCCTTAACAAATCTCTCAGCGTCCAAATCAATTGTCGCATTTCCATTACTCCATTTATCACCTTGCACAAAGAAGTAGTCCGTGTTGACTATGTGCTGAGTTTTCAATGGAATTGAAAGCGCAATTTTCCCACTTTGTGTAAACCCATTTTCTTCTTTTTGATACGTGTGTGATGAGTTTATTGTTGCTGTATTGTTTGGCCAGAATAGATCCACTTTATTATCTGATATCTCTTCTTTGTTGTTGATCTGGATAGCAAAAATTATACTTTTAGTTGAGAATAAATAGACAATATTATAAAAATAGAGCTTTATATTGCAAGGTTTCATTAAAAGCCGTTAAGCGTAACAAAAGCCATCCATACAAATTTTCGCGTTTATTAGAGTAGTAAGATAAGCACACCGACTAGGATAGTAGATAATTTATAAGAGTTAACAGTTATATGTCTCGGTGAAGTTTGGTGCAGTTTCTTCTAGAAACACTAGCAGTTTGGGAGCGGCGTAAACTTAATTGCAATTTTTTTGATGTCAAAAATTGTTGTTTATAAATCAAGACAATTTTATAGTGATTGTTAAATCCTATGATAAATAAAAAAAATATCAGCAAAAACTAATTATTTTGATAAGAATTGTATTCATCAAAATGTATATAAAAGAACATTTCACTTGACTGAAAAAGAATTAATGGTATCAAACCAATTTTTGTCCATGTATGCATTATATAATTATGATAGATATATTTCAATATCGCTCGCTAATAGGAGAATAACGCTACTTACGTTAAAAATGGACTGTAGCCAGGGCAACCGTGAAAACGGTGTGCTCATATTGAAATGACCATCTGAATGTTTAAGACCACCATACCTGACATCTACTTCCCCGATTTGGCTTTTACCCGGCTTGTGCATGCGTCCTCTGAAAAATTATTTATACAGAATAAGGTATCGTTATTCAATACAAATGTGGGTAAATAAAATATTAAATGATTAAGGCTGTTATTATGTATTAAAAAACAAAAAAAAAGTTAAATAAGCTAATTTATAACATAATTATTATGTGTTGTTATTTAAATTTTAAAATTAATATACCTATATATGAATAATTTTAGATATATATTTAAGTATCGAAGTAATTGTAGATTTTATGTTGTATTGGTGAACTATCTAAATTATGAGAGTTGCTTTAACATAACGAGATTAGCGAATTTTGACGTTTATAAGTAAGGTATTTTATTTTATATTATCTTAATCAAATATATATATATATATATACACAGTGTAAACTCCATGTACTGTCCCTCAATTTAACGATAAACTCCCTAAAGCGTCGAAATCAACTGGCTTTAGTTGGTTTAGCATATCTTCCATCCACCTTTTCTTCTCTCCATTTAACGACACCTCTTTATAACGGTATAAAATGCACAGTCCCTTCAGTGTCGTTATATAGAGTTTACACTGTATATATAGGCACTGTATATATGTCCAGCAGTGGACTTGAATGGGCTGATGATGATGATGATGATATAGATATTTGATTTAATATTATTTTATTTAGTTATTTAGTAAACTGTAGTTTTACAAGATTTACTAAATGAGATAATTATTTTATTAATAGTATTGCGGGCAACGAAGCTGGTGGGTCTCCTAAATAGAGAGAGAACACCGCCGCCCATGAACGCGCATTGATTATGTTGTCGGCATTTTACGCCGATTAAGGGCACTTTTAAGGGTCTCTGGTATACTCGTTCATTCTGCGAAACACATTACAAGTAGCATTTCACGCTGAGTATTCTGTAAGCCCGTGGTATCACTTCGGATGAGCCAGACCAATTAGTGCGTCAGCATATGCTTCAGCATGGTTCTCATCTGTGCAACAGTATTAAGATAATCCCCCGTCCACTGTAATTATAAATTAAATTATAATTGTCCGGACCGGGATTCGAACCCGATTTCGAACTCTGGCTTCGTGGTACACTTTTAATACCATTAAAGCTACGTGGCTTTCAAAATTTTAAAGTGTAAACTATTTGTGTTGCAATAAAAACTTACTTGACAACATGATAATCATGCAAAACATCTTTCTGATACGACCCCTTGAGTGTGAACGTTGGTTGTGCTTCATACATAGGAGTATTCAATACATAGTCGACATACTGAGATTCCTTGTCGTCCCATTTGTATGACAGTATATTATCAACGTTTTTGTACACAGAATTGGACGTCCACGTAATTGTCGAGTTGCCGTCAAAGCTATCATTCTGTTGCATTACCTTTCAACACAAAAAATATATAATCGTAACGATGAAAATAATATTTCTTATAAATTAAATAACAGATCTAATGGATTCCACACCAATGAAGAAATTGTGAAATCCGAAAGATATCTTTTAGGCCTTATATAATCGTCAACCATACGGGATGTGTGCCACTGACTCACCCATGGTTCATATAATTCAATTATACATAAAGATATTATAAAATAAGGTAACTAAGTAATTATTATTTTCCTAATGGTAATCATTTAATTACAAATTCACACTTACTAAGGATAATATGGTCGTTTGATAAATTGTTCAAAATTTAAGTGGAAATGTCAAAAAACGGTCTGTAAACGGTCAATCAAAATGTAAGAAAATTATGATGATCAATTATTTTTAAATTATTCGATAAATGTCAGTTATTTTCATATAAGAAGAAAACAAGGTTAGGTTAGAATTGATCATAAATGTCATAAATTACATACTTTTATCACAAAATATTTGCAGTTAATGTTGATTTTAAATCAGAAGTAAAGTTGCTTAGGCCACCTCTCTAAGAATTGAATTTAAATAAACATTATTTTCGTTTATAATGGTAATCATTTAATAAAAAAATCATACTAATTTACTATATTAAATTATATAAGATGGCCGTTTGAAAAATTGTTTAAAATTTAATAAAAGTGAAAGAATGATCTTACATTAGAATTGACTCAAAGATTTTGAAATTATTTGATATATTTCAGTTTTCTCTTCAGATCTGAATAAAACATGACTGAACATTTGACGAAAAGTATCATCAATTACATAAATTTATCACGAAACGGCAGTTAATGTGACTTTTAAATCACGAATAATGTTGCTTAGGCCACCTCTCTAAAAATTTAATTTAAATAAGTATTAAAATGTGTTATAAATACATTAAAAAATATTTATATAATATAAAAAATTACCTTCCCAGTAACGCCAACAATGATTTTAGTAACGTCAGTTGTATATTTAGCGTTGATCTTATAACCAGGATCATCCTTCTCACCAACATTTCCATCTATAAACAGCGTGTGGACATCGACATTCGGCCTTGGGAGTATCGCGTTTATAACTAAATTCAGACGACGATCAATTGTAAAGCCGAATGATGTGTTTGCGCCGATTCTGAAAATTTATTCATATTTCTTTATGGTTAGCGGAGAACGGAGAATGTGGGTATACTATATGGTAAGAGAACACCGCCGCCCATGTACAATCGCGGCGTAATACGCGCATTGTTTGTGTTGCCGGCTTTTTATGCTAATTAAGCGGCATTTTTATGGTATCAATATCCTCATTCACTCAGCAAAAGACAGTAGAAGCACCGTTTCAAGTACAATTATCGTTTAACGATGAGTATTCTGTGAGCCCGTGGTATCACTTCGGTTGAGCCGGCCCAATTAGTGCATCTGGATATGTTTCAGTATGGCTCTTCCACAATGAATAATTTATTAAACTACATGTATTTATAATTTTTCTACAAGTAATTTTTTATTGTTTTTTTGATTATGATGTCAATACATCACAATACTTACCAATGTAAGTTTTAAATAAATAAATAATTATTAAAAGCGTCGATTCTTTATAAAACGTTTTCAGCTATGAAGTGACACAATTTTTATTTAAATAAAATTTACGGTAATTTAATTTAAGGTACTTTAACATTTTCTATAACACCAATTACATTATATATCAAATGCGATTCGAACTCGATATTCCTTTCTTCGTTGTGGCTTATAAAAATATTTAGCTACGAGGCTCTCAAAATAAAAGCGTAGGGACGTAAAAATAGTTACTTACTGCCAAACTTTATCAAGATCCATTCGAAAGCCAGCGTTTGTTTTGGATAGTCCATCCATAGTATTGTTGCCGTAGAAGATATCCAAATCAACGCTTCTTTGCAATTGCCTGACTAGCTGATGGCCGAGAGCCTGCAAATATTTAAAAATAAAATAAAACGCTACATAATTTCATCAAAATTCAGTCAGTGTTATTAAAAAATTTCTCATAGATCAAATAAAAATAATATTTTGAAATACCTTAATTTGTATGAAAAAAAAGCAATTACCCTTATATATAAATCGCCAATGAGGAAACTCCATTTCAAATCGCCATCGCCTTCCATTTCCGGCAGTTTATATTTCCCAAGTAGATAACCTGATTTCGGACCGAAACTGCAACAATCATATCAAAGTTAAAAAAATATAACTCACAGAATAGGTACTCAACGTGAAACGGTACTTGTACTGTGGCTCTTAAAAATGCTGCTTAAGTGGTGTAAAAAGCCGGCAACCCAACCAATGCGCGGCCTGTGACGCGGTTGTCCATGGGCGGCGGTGTTCTCTTAACATATAGGACAGCCACTTGCTCCGTTCTAAGCTATATTTTAAAAAATAATATGTATTAGTTAAAGAAAAACACCACTTAGTTATTTATATTAAAATAATCCTTTTATATAATTATAGGAAACAAAATATCGCATGATTTATGGTTTACGGTAAACTAAACAAAATTTATTAACATCTATACATATTTAAAGAGACATCTGTTTTTACTGAATTACATGTTGAAGATGTTTTCTTCGACACACAACTGAGCATTTTGTACCTCGGATCACGATTCCGGAATCAGCTGCTTACAGAGGTAATGCAAAACAATACGACTTGGGGATCTTCAAAAATAAAAAAATAGCAAACCTATTCCTAAAAAGCACCCGTAGCGGTACAAGGATTGGAGGTGTCCATGGGCGTAAGACAGCTTATCCTAGGTTTTGCCTCTGTTTAAAAAAAATACTCACAGAAAATCAGTCTCTCCCTTAACGTAACTAAGCCTCTGTATCGGAGTCGCAGCTTGCACGCTCATCACACGCCTTAATCCGGGATAGCTGTCCACACGGGCTTTGAAGTATACTTCGCGACCCTTTGCTTGTGGTATGTCCACCTGGGCGTAAATTTTCATATTACAAACTTCTTTTATCAATAAATAATGTAGGATCCTGTAAATATTCTTTTAGCTATTGATGAATTCTTGTATCTTGCGTAAACATGAAGAAAATAGCCCATAACATCTTATACGTTCTATAAAATACAGTAATTTGTTTGTAAATACTTAGTATTTTATGTGTTACTACAGGATCAGGTGAACTGCATA
>DWCF01004637.1:0-15915 GCA_018230265.1 Delias oraia | reverse complement strand
CCAAGGTTCCGCACTCTGAAGAGGCCAGATTTTTTGAAAGCGCAGTTAATTTTGAAACCGAAGTCTGATTCCAACACCTTTATATATATTGTTCTGCTGAATTTTATCTATATTTTTAACTATTTCATAAATTATCTGACCATCTAAAGGTACAGAAAAATCAAATGTGCTTAAAAGTTCTTCAAATTCTTCTAAAACTTTTAAAGATGAGTTTTTTAATAATTCTATTGAACATAAAAGTAACTTTGATGAACAACTTATGATAGAAGAATTAATTTTAAGCTTTTTGAAGTTTTTTTCATTTTTCACACCTTCTCTCATAATTATGCGGGTAAAATTTTATTTAAAATAAAAAAAAGTAAAATCTAGTATTTATTTCCTGAGTTTATAATTTGAATCGCCCATACTTACATATCCTTTTGGTGTACACATATTACTGTATTGTATATAAAATTCTTTATAACCTCCTTCTAAAATATAAATTTCAGGAAGTGTTAATTTTGGATATACATTAATTTTTCTATCTAAATTACGGATATAATGAGCCAATTTTGGTGCTCTAACAGAAGAATATTCACAATGAAAAATCAAGACTTTTGGTGATCTAAAAAGATACTTTGCTTTTTGCGTACTATTAACATTTATAGCATCTTTTATATGACCTCCTTCATATTCGTATGAAAATCTACAATCCACTACTGTAAAATCAATGTTATATTTATTATTTAATAAATCATTGAGAACAGACGAAGATATTCTTTGTATGCTGTCAGACCGCCCTGTCCCTAATGTAGGAAGTGAGAAAACTTCCCCGTTTGTACTTTCTCTGTAGAAATCTTTAAGATATTTTCTATTAATTAGCGGTAGAGAAAAAGTTTTAGTAAAATTACACGATTGTTTTAAAATCCAGTTCTTTTCTTTTTTCTTATTATATTTAGGGACATTTTCATTGAAAGGGTCATATTCCAAACCACAATTTATTATTTCATCACTTGAAAAATCATAAGAAGTGACAAAAGGCTTTTCTTTGTAAATGTCAATATTATCATATTGTATATCATTCTCACTTGACAATATACTGGAGCTATTAGTGTTGCCAGAGCACATTTAGGGATATATTATGATAATATTTATAAGAAAAATATATTTTTGTTTATCGAATCATTCTTCGATATAAATAAACAAAAGTACTGTTTATTTTTTCGTGTGATTGTAATAATAAAAAATTATATGAAAGTTCATTACAATTAAAGTATTTTATTAAGGACTACTTGTAATAAGAAAGATTATAAATTATATTCAGTTAAGCGGAATAATTTAAAAAATTATTAATTATTTGTTTTGATTGTTTTGACAGCCCGTATCCCCATTATAAATAGATCTACCTTAAATTTAATTAAATTACTAGACCCAATAAGTAAATGTTTTATACAATTATCTTATAGTTTTTTAAGTATGATATGTATATTCTGTATTTTATTTAAGTATAGTATTTTATTACATAATGCTATCTCGTTTCCATTATGTATTTGTATTTTAATAATTTAATGCCTATAGTAAATCTTTTGGAATAAATTTATTAAAACTAATTGTATAACTTATGTAAATTGTTTTTATTGATCTAAATTCGATCTTTATAAATTTAAACGGAGTGTTCTTAATCAGTAATAAATTGTAGTAAGTAAATTAGATTTGATGGTTTTATAAAGTTAAATGCTTTGTATAGTAAGATACTGTGTTTCGATATTCTAAATATTAAACAAAGCAGTTTTTGAATTATACCGTGCCTATAGAAATATACTTTAAAATATAAAATTGTGTATGGCAAACATATTAATTTATGATAAATTAAATATACAATTTACTTCAAAATATATTTAGGAGAAAATAAGACGATCTAGACTACATATAATAAGTCTAAATTTGTGTTATGGTGTTAAAAATAACATATCACACATTAATTATCTTTATATTAATATATACATTAAGTCATGTCTAAAGAAAAACAGAATTAGATT
Organism: Delias oraia; assembly: GCA_018230265.1. NCBI lineage: Eukaryota > Metazoa > Arthropoda > Insecta > Lepidoptera > Pieridae > Delias > Delias oraia. The sequence goes on along the minus strand of DWCF01004637.1, from coordinate 13,897 downwards.
TTGTTTTAAAATATATCTTAAATATCTTGCCAGCTTGCAAAAAGACATAAAATTGACTGTAATATTTATTTTGATCTTTAAATGAGACTTAATTGAAGATGGTTTGGTTTGTAAAATATTGAAATTAATAGACAAAGAAAGTTTCATACAAAAGTCAAAATATTACATAAGATAATAAGGAAACAATTTTTTGAATAAATAGTAAATAATTTCATGTGTTAAAAGTTAAATTGCATTATCATAAGTTTAAAGACAAATTTATCTGAAATTAATTGTTATCAGGTTCTAATAGTAAAAGGTATGATTATATCAAGGTATTTAATTTATTTCTTACATACAACATCTTCCGCCGTCTCGTCCATTGCCTTTTAAATTAAACCCATCTTTTCTAGAACCATCAAAGGTTGCATTGTCGAATTTATTAACGAGTTTTTCTGTTAAAGATTCAAATGCAGTGTTTACTGCAATATTTTCTTTAGCACTCGTTTTCAAAAAATTGGCCTCATCAATATTATGCCTTTTTAAAAACGATTGAATATCTTCGTCATTTACAACAATTTCCTCAGCTTGGTCGATTTTATTTCCTAAAATAATAATTTCTACATTTTCTTTTGTATTTTTTTTTATTTCTCCAATCCATTCATCTAAATTAACAAATGAGTCTTTATTTGTCATATCAAATACGACAAGGATCCCATGTGCTCCTCTGTAATAATTAGATACTATAGCTCTAAATCTTTCTTGTCCAGCAGTGTCCCATATTTGTAATTTTATTTTTATATTATTTAAAGTTATTGTTTTTATTTTAAAATCAACTCCTATAGTACTAGCTTGATTTGTCTCATATATCTCGTCTGCAAATCTCATCATTAAACAAGTTTTTCCAACACCACTTGTACCGATTAATATAAATTTAAAAAGGTATTTACATTCTGTTTCTGTTGACATATTTAACCCATAAAAAAAAATAAATTATTTGATAATAGGCGACCTTTAAATTTTATTATTAAGATCTGTAGTTGTAAATTATACAATAGAGTACATTTTAAAATAAAAGCGACATGTGTTGACAATATAATAGGCTTATTAGTGTCAATAAGAGATAAATTTTAAATTTCTCTTTTATTTAAAGATATAATGATTGTGTGTCTTTATCTTTAATAATAAAATCTGTATACAACAACATATTTATAAGATGTTTTAGATTGTTTTTGAGCTTCTACTATTGTAAATGTTTAAATTAATGTTGCACATATTCATTACTTTAGTATTAAATAATTTAAAATCCTCATTAATCAAAGAAGAAACTGAAAATTATAATTGGCTTTTCAAACAAGTGTATTTGATCCGCATTATTTGTTTTACAATAAAACAAATTTATAAAACTCAGTAAAAGTACTAAGTATGGCAATAAGAGAGTGGTTGAGAAATATTATTTTAGGAAATCCTTTGTTTTTTCCTGATAGAGACACAATTTTTCATATACTAAAATATGAACTTGTACATAACTTACATTTTATTATTTTTGCCATTGTTTTACTTATTTTTAATATTCTGGTTATTTCTTTCATTTGGAAATCTCATTTACGTACCAATTTAGGATTAGGATTTGGTTTTCTTTTAATTTTATCTGGTTTAGTACTACAAAAAATAAGAGTAGTAGAATATCTGAACACTGATAATGTAAATCGAGATTTATCTACACATTATATATCTGAGTTACTAGGATTAGGTAAAAGAAAACAAAGCTTAAGAGTAGACGTTAAATTGGGTAACTTGTTAAAAGAAAACAAAACTTTAGATTTTACAATACCAAAAAATAGAAAGTCATTATTTAAATCAACTGAACAACCTACTAAACACCGTTTTAAAAGACTAAACACAAACTTTTTAGTAAAATTTAAATTGGTTTTGGAACAAAAATATCTCAATGAGCTAAACTTCATGACATTTTACAAAGACCTAAAAGATAGAAAAAAATTAATAGATAAATTGATTATTGACTTTAGTAATGAATTTGATGTGTTCATAAACATGTCTAAAAATATTACGACAGAATTATTTGCCTTAAATAGTTCACCAAAATATTTTAAATTTGAATTTAATGATTTAAAAACAGAAATTCAGAAATATTTTAGCATAAACGAAAATAATAGCAATTTCAAGCAGAGAATATTTTTAAAAGATTACATAAATAATATTTTAAATCTAAAGCATATGGATCAAGACACACAGTTTGTTGGTGGACATATTAAGATTATAAAAACAGTCTTAAAAATGAGAATTTTGTTTTTGATTTTATCTATAATCGGCCTTATTTTTCTATGTTCTACTTGTTTTGAATACTTTCTTATTTATAGACCTTTGTATATCATACTATGTTTAATATTATCCCTTTTATCATTTTTAAGCATATTATTTTTGATTTATGCACAGGTCTTAGATAAAGATTGTAAATCTGGCAGAATTGACGGGTGCAAAATATATCTGCAAGATGAATCAAAATATTATAAAAATCTCAAACAATATGAATTATTTCAAAAATCAGAAGAATTTAAACAAACATTAGATGATTTTCTAATAGATACCAATCAAAACCTGAAGAAGTATCAAAGCTACTTACATGGGCTATTTAACGAGAATGTGTCATATCGTGTTTTAGTATTTAAAAATCTTTTTGATAAATTACTTTTTGTCAGAGATGATTTCAATGATATTACTAAAAATAAAATTAATAGTGGGAAATATTTTGATCACATTAGAAATATGTATAAAATACTAGACAACATATTAAACAAACTTACTGGAAAACTTAAAGAAGAAATGTTAGAGATTTTTATTAAAGAAATTGGATATGGTTTTGATATTAATACAAATAAGGACATGATAGTTGAAAGTGCAATTAAAGCTGTTTCGAGAAGAAAACAAGAAGAGGATAAAACTATAACAAAAAAGTGCGGCGATGTTTTAGATAAGCTTTGTATGTCTAAAGAATATTTTGAAGATATCTTTAATTTGATCATAGTACTAAGTATTGTCATTTTTGTATGCATAATATAATACTCATTTTGTTAAACAAACAAACTCTAGCCTATACAATAAAATTGTTCTTAGCATAAATAATTTGTCTATTTTGTTTTTTTAGTATAAAACCATAATATTATTTACCCTATGAAACTAACAGTCGGTAAAATACAAGAAACAGAAAAAGGTAAAATTAATCTAGTCTACATACCTTATTCTAATGATTTTATAGATTACGATTATATTTCTATAGACGATAATTACATCTTCAAGTTTTCTTTTAGTCAAACTTCAAAAGTTTTACTTAGTAAAATTCAAAGAGAGTTTCTTAATAAAGTGGCTGAAAAAGATACTTGCATAATCAAAGTAGTAAAAACTGTAGAATGTGATCAAATTATTCTTTTAAGATTAGATGTTGAACTTATAAATATGTCAAATGAAAATATAGATGCAGAAGAGTTTATTGAACATTTTTCTACTGTTTATAGATTGTTTCCTTTTAATATTGATCAGAAATTATATTTTTATAAAGAAAAGTTGGGCTTTATAATCACAGTAAGAGAAATTTTGACTAATAATGATAGTAAAAATGGGATATTATTAAAAACAACAGAAATTTATGTAAATACAAACTCATCAAAAATGACATTTATAAATAATAATAAAGATAATTTATTATTAGATCCTAATTTTGATTTTGCAAATTTAGGAATAGGTGGCTTGAAATTAGAATTTTCACAAATGTTTAGGCGTGCATTTGTACAAAGAGTGTTTGACAAAGAAGTTATAAAAAAGCTAGGTATTCCTCATGTCAAAGGGATTATGCTTTATGGACCACCTGGTACAGGTAAAACACTAATAGCAAAAAGATTAGGAAATTTATTAAATGCAAGACCACCTAAGATTGTCAACGGGCCTGAGATTTTAAATAAATATATAGGACAAAGCGAAGAAAATATAAGAAATTTATTTAAAGATGCTGAAGAGGAGTGGAAATTAAAAAAAGAAGAAAGTGGACTTCATATTATTATTTTTGATGAAATTGATGCCATTTGTAAAAAAAGAGGAAGTTCTACTAATTCCGGGGTAGGAGATCAGGTTGTAAATCAGTTGCTTAGTAAAATGGATGGAGTTGAGTCGCTCGAAAATGTTTTAGTAATTGGAATGACTAATAGACTTGATCTTATCGATGACACATTATTGCGTCCTGGTAGATTTGAAATTCATTTAGAGATATCCTTACCAGATGAAGAAGCAAGAATTGAAATATTTAAAATACACACGAAAGCCATGTCAGAAGCCAATTATATAGACGAAAAAGTAGATTTAAAGAATATTGCAAAGTTGTCTAAAAATTACACAGGAGCTGAAATTACCGCCGTAATTAAAAGTGCAGTTTCTTATGCATTAGAAAGACAAGTTCATAATAAAGAAGAAGGAGATAAAAATATTAATATTGTAGGAAATTCAAATATCTGTGTTGATATGAATGATTTCATGAAAGCACTTGATGAAGTAAAACCTTCATTTGGAATTAACGAATTGGACTTCAGTAAATTCCAACGGACATTTTATGAGACGACCAATTTTACAGAGGCGGTTAGCTTAGGAAAGGATTTTTTACGAAAACTTAAAAACACTAATTTGTACAATACATCCTCTTTACTATTTTATGGAGATCCAGGGGTAGGAAAGACAAGTCTAGTAGTAAAAGCAGCCAGGCTTTCTCTTTTTCCATTTATTAAAATGATAAGCCCTAGAAATATTATAGGCTTAAGTGAATATGAAAAAGTGAATTATATTAAAAATAAATTCATGGATGCTTATAAAAGTGAAGAGTCTATTATCATTTTAGATGATATAGAAGGATTAATAGACTTCGTAAATATAGGACCAAGATTTAGTAATGCAATACTACAAGCTTTAAAAATATTCATAAAGGAAGAAGATAAAAAGAAATTGTTTGTATTCGGTACGAGTAGTAATGTTGATATTTTAAAGGAATGTGGTATTTTTGAGTGTTTTCATGGAACCTTTCAAATTAAAAATATATACCAAGAAGATTTCAATGAACTTTGTAAACAAAATACTAATTTTAAAGATGTGTCATTTGATGGTCCCTGCTCTATAAAATGCTTACTTTCTAAATTGGATCAGCCAGATACATCTCCCAATTAAAAAGTATTATCTCTAAGCTTTGGATTTATTTGCATTGCTTTATAGATTTCATCATGAGAAATAATTCCTTTCTCGATAAGATATTTTTTAATATATTCTAAATATTTTATATCATCCATTTTTGATATACACCATAATATCTCATTTTTTATGTTATTCTTAATTACTAATTTCAAATACAAATCCATGCTTTTATTATCACACATCGCATTTGATTTGAGAGATTTCATGCAGTTTTCAATATTATTAGTCTTATAATAACATAAAGATAGATTTCTTAAATATTCAGGATTTCGTTTATCATTTTCAAGAAGTCTTTTAAAAATATCTATACAATCAAAATATTCTTCTAATAAAATTTTCACTGATGCGTATCCGAACAAAATTTTATCATTTTTAGGAACAATCTTTAAAATTTCCGCATAAACATCCTTTGCTTTTTTATATTCTTTATTTTTATAGTAAAAAACTGCTTTTTGTTCTAACGGTTCATAACTTGGATATGCATAATAGCCTTTATCAAACCAAGAAGTATCTCTAGTAATCCATCCTGATTTTATACAGTATTCACAATATAAGACCTTTTTTGCATGTCCTTTACTAATATCTAAACATTGTAATTCTTTATTAATTTTATCAATAGCTTCTTCTGTGCGTTTAAGTGCCAATAAGCAATCTATTATTTCTTTACTACAATTATATCTCTGATAAAATATCAGGGACTTGTCATAATATCCCTGTTTAAAATATACATCTGCCAGTTGTAGTTCTACATCCCTTCTAAATATAATTGGAAACTTTAATAAATCTTCTGTTGTCGATGTATTTGATTCTAATAAAATATGCTCTAATTCCTTATAATCCTCATTTATTAAAGAATCGTAATAATAAAGTATTCTTTTAATTAATGGATGGTAATCATTCTTATCGAAAAATAATCTGTCGAGATATGCATTAATTTTTATTTTTCGAGTAAAAAGATCTTTTTCTGTATTATAAATTTTTATCATGTTAAAAATTAGACACAACTGTTCTTCTACCGTTAACTTAGTAATGTGAAAATCAAATAGATATTTTTTTGTGTTATAAGGATACAATTCAATTGATTTTGGATTATTGACTCTAATATACAAAACTGGTACATGGCTGTTTTTAGGCAGTACTCCGCTTATTTCGTGTTCTATTAGATTTTTATCGTCAATAAGAGAGTAGTCATTATAAGACATCATCATACAAATTTTAGAATAAATATTTTCTACATTAGTAACTTCGAATTTCTCGGGATAATAACTGCATAAATTTTTAAGATATTTATACTTTAGTGAAATACAGTTTGTTTCATAAAACAAACCAACTTTGATATCATCAGAGATTTTAAGATGATTATAATCAAAGATATTTCTAAGAATTAAATTTCTCAATTTTTCATCCATGAGGGTAAAATAATAAAACTCATTTTACGAGTTTTTGTATCTTAAATTCATGTTACTGATACACTTTTGTTTATTTATGCATTAAAACTTTTATAAAATATAGTAATGACTATGTTATTAATCAATTATTATGCAAAATAGAATTTAATAAACTTATGCTAATTCAAAAATAATAGGTTTTTAAGTCTTTTCATTTTTGTTAACCCTGTAAAAACGTTGATTGCATTATATTCTTCATAATTCCTTCGTTGAATTGTAATAATACTATTCTTATCTCTCTTAGGCGTCCTCAGTATCAAATTATGACCATTAAAGATATCAATTGTTTATTTCAAAACATCCTAGTATGCACATTTTGTTTATATAATTTTTATATGTATTTACATAACATCAACTACTGTACTCTTAAAATTTAAAATTATTTGTCAATTTAAATTCTTAAATTTATTTTTTATATAACAAATTTTGTTATCAATATAGTTTCTTGATATCAAATATACAAAATTTAATATAATTTGGCTATTTCCGCATATATATATTTCTACTTTAAATCAAATAGAATTTAACAAAACTAACTTAATATAAAATAACTGAATCTCAGTATTCTTAAGCTTGATGCTTTTTGTATATTTTATCTTTTTTATATCTTCCAATCATAATATAAGCTTTAAACGATTAAAAATGTTTCCTCTTTTCTCGATGTTTTGAATATTTAAAAAACTAAAGTGCTAAAATTATTTATATTAGTTTAAGAAATCTACCTCAATTAGGCAATTATAATACATCTTTGTAATATAATATACCCCAATGAAACTAAATATAACAGAAAAAGAACAAAAAATCTTTGATATGATTTTGGAATGTAGACCATTAGACTTTACACCTCGGGTAGCTGGTGGATGGGTTCGTGATAAGATTATGGGTGTAAATTCTACTGATTTAGACATCGCATTAGAAAACATCACAGGTTTTGAATTTGCTAGCATTATGGAAAAAACTTATAAAAACTCTGTTTCTAGTGTAAATGTCATACAATCAAATCCAGAGAAATCCAAACATTTAGAAACAGCTGTATGTAAAATTAATGATCTTTTAGTAGATTTTGTCAATTTAAGATCTGAAAAATATACTGACTCAAGAATTCCAATCATAGGAATCGGTACACCACAAGAAGATGCTTATAGAAGAGATCTTACTATAAATTCCTTATTTTATAATTTAGTCACAAAAGAAGTGGAAGATTTTACTTGTAAAGGAATACAAGACATAAAAAATAGAATTTTAAGAACTCCATTGGACCCATATACTACATTTTCAGATGATCCGTTGAGAATTTTACGCCTTTTTAGATTTAAAGCTAAATTGGACTTTTCTATCTCAGAGGAGACTATAAGATCTTTACATCATGCAGATTTAAAAAATCATTTGAAAAATAAAGTCTCTAAAGAAAGAATTTATACAGAAATATTTAAGATGATAAATTACAAATTTGGATATAAAGGAATGTACGAAATTATAAAGAATGGATATTCAGAACCTGTGTTTGGTATTAAATTATCTTTAGAAGATATACAAAATTACTATAGTGACTTACAAGAGAAGTCTTCTTACGAAAATAGATGGATTGATAATTTGTATCTTGTATTTCTGTCTTCTTCCTGTCAGCTAGTCAAAGATACAAAAAAGAGAATTTTTCTCAATGTCAAAATTTGCAAAGATTACTTACTTTGTCCTACTAAAACTGTGAATATTATAAAATCGATAGAAGAGGGTTTATATTTATGCAGATTTTTTAATTTAAATAATTTGTTGGTTTACAATTGCTATTTTGTTTGCATTTTATTAGGAGAATATTATTTGGATATTCTTTATCTTTATTCTTTAAAACGTAAAGAAAAACATGTTAAAAATTTTTACTTTTTTATTCAAAAGAATTACAACAGTTTTACAATACTAAAGCCCAAAATAGAAATAAAAGATCTTGATAAAGTGCTTGGTATAGAAAAGAAATACTTAAACCATTTTGTACAAGAAATAAAAATTTATCAGCTTGCTTATCCAGAAGGAGAAGTTTTACAATATATAATTGACAATAAAGAAAAAATACTAGAAAAATATATTAATCTACAAATCCCCTATAATGCTCAGTTGGAAATATAATGACATGCATGTTTTTCCATTTTATAGTAAAAATACAGGGTCAGTTATAATTGAACATTTTAATTTAGAAGATGATGAAGCAGAGATAAGAGGTATACATCTTAAAAAAGTACAACTAAATACAATGGAATGTCCAATGTATATAAATAATAAAAAGGTAGAAGGAAAAGTTTATTATTGGGAAATTACCGAAAAGGGAATTTTTGATTCTTTTGTTAATGCACTAGAATTAACAGAAAAGGGTTTAGGATTTAATTAAATTTATCTTACAAAGCTAATATTGTATTTTAGTTATTACTTATTTTATTATCATTTCAACTTAAATTTCTATTTTTTATCCCCTTATGTCTAAAAATGTTGTTTATTTCTATGATCCGGAGATTGGAACTTATCACTACGCTACAGGCCATCCAATGAAACCCCTTCGTGTTCGAATGACACATTCGCTTATTGTTAACTATGGTCTATACAAGAAGATGGATATTTTAAAGCCTTTTATGGCCTCCTATAAAAATCTGACAAATTTCCATAGTATTGATTATATTAATTTTTTATCAAGTGTTACACCAGACAATATGAAAGAAATAACCACTGATCTTAATAAATTTAATGTCAAAGATGATTGTCCTGTATTTTCGGGATTGTATGACTTCTGTCGACTGACTGCTGGTGGTACAATGTATGCAGCACAAAAAATTAATAGTGGAAGGTATGACGTGGCTATCAATTGGTCTGGTGGACTACATCATGCTAAAAGAAGTGAAGCATCTGGTTTTTGTTATGTAAATGATATAGTACTAGGAATATTAGAACTTTTAAAGTATAATCAGAGGGTTTTGTATATCGATATCGATGTGCATCATGGTGATGGAGTAGAAGAAGCATTTTATACTACTGATCGTGTGATGACTGTGTCAATCCATAAACATGGTGATTATTTTCCTGGTACTGGAAATTTAGATGACACGGGTTTGGGCAAAGGGAAAAATTATTCAGTAAATGTACCATTAAAAAATGGAATAGATGATGTCACTTATATATCACTATTTAAATCAGTTATTAATAAAGTTATTGAACTTTATAGACCTAATGCTATAGTCTTACAATGTGGAGCAGATTCGCTTGCCGGTGATAAATTGGGTTGTTTTAATTTATCTCATATTGGACATTCTGAATGCGTTAAACACGTCAAATCTTTCAACATACCCCTTATATTATTAGGCGGAGGAGGGTATACAATTGGGAATGTAAGTAGAGCATGGGCTTATGATACTGCTAAAGTTTTAGATGAAGAAATAGAAGCAGATCTTCCTTACAATGAATTTTATGAGTATTTTGGTCCTACTTATAAAATAGATGTACCTGTGAGTAATATGACAAATAAAAATACACCTGAATATATTGAGAAAATAGTTGAAAGTATAACAGAAAATCTTAGGCATGTTTCTCATGCACCTACTGCTGAAATGATTATACCTCCTAAACCGTTTGTGGAGGATGACAGTGATTATGAAGAACTGTTAGATAAAATTAAAGAAGACAATAATGGGGACTCGGGTGATTATAAAGATTTTAATGATGACTCAGAAGAATAATTATTAAATACTATTTGCTTTTTATTGTTTTTTAATATAATTGAGATTTTATAATCTATATAATTGTGAGGTTATATTAGCTTGTTAGTAATTTTAAATTAATATTTTTCTATAATTTTTTCCTAGCTATTGATTTAAATTAGTGCCTGCCTAAAAAAGCTTTTGACCTTAACATTAAAAATTATTTGCTTTTTTATATTATTTATAAATGAATTTTAATATTCCACATACCCCTCCTATTTCTCTCAACCTTTCGCCAAGTAAATGATTAGTAGGTATAATATATATACTTACTCTATGACACTCTAATGTCTTACAAAATTCTTCTACTTTTTTTCTCTTTTCAATACAATCTGGTCTATAGACTTCATCAGTGAAAAATATTTTGTCAAGTGCTCCATATTCAAAACTTTCTCTAATTTCAGCTTTCCCTACTAAATATTCTAAATTTCCTTTATCAAACTGTAAGAAATAATTACTAATTTCTCGTAGATCTGAGACATATTTTAAGTTATTAAATCTTTTAGATGTATTTTTATCTGTAAAGATAAAATTTACGATTTGTTTGTTAGTAAAATTTTTCATTTCATTTGGAAGTTTAACATCTAAAATTTTATCTTTAATATAAGTTTTACTGTGTTTTTTGATAGACGATATATTGTCAAATATAAACTTTTTAGCTTCATTTAGAATATTAAGGGATGAACAAATAATAACTAATTCTACTTTATCAATATATTGATTTATATAAGTAAGAAAATTACTAAATTTTTTGTTATTTGTTTGAACTTTATTGATAATTTTAATGCGGTTTTTACCTACCAAACAAATTACTGCATCTTTTTCATATAAAATTATCAAAAAAATATTCTGTGTACCTTTACTTGTTTCTTTAATAAGATTAGTATCTGCATTAGTCCATGTATCTTTGTAAATAGAAAACTTTTTATCTTGTTCTATTTCTAATGTGTGATATACCCCCAATTTTACATGTTCATTTTCCGCACAAACCTTCCCTTTCGCGTATAAAATCCCATTTTCTAAGTCAGCAGTAAAACTTTCGAGTTTAATAGTTAAAATAAGTCCAATTTTTTGTTGAGTTCTGCCATCAATAGAAAGTTTTCTGTGTGTAAAACATCGCAATTGATCATTTGGCATTAAAATTTTACTTAATTCATAAATATCATCAGAGCTTTCTGGTATCAATTCGAATTTCCCACTACACTTTTTTTTATCAATTAATTCACTCAATATTTTCATAGGGGTAATTTTCTGCATAAATTATATAAAAAATTAATGTATGTTATTTTTCAATATTAATTCATAAATGGCTTCTGGTAATTCTTGAATTATATCACGCTGTAAAGTAGAAATTCTTTTCTTATTAAACGCCTTATTTCCAGCATGTCTTAGTATTTTACTCGCTAAAGCCATAGAAGATATAATATTTTCAGTAGAAGTAACATCCTTCAATTTAATTATCAAAGCGGCAAGTATTCCGGAAAGAATATCACCTTGTCCCCCACACCTCTTACCACAAGGAATTGTATCTACAATTATGCGTTTTTTGTCGTATGATTTTATTTCATCATGTTTTCCTTTATATAAGGCGTATTGTTTGAATCTTAAGGCTTCGATATATTTCGCCTCATTAATATTAGGCGTATAAATAATATTCTTATATTTTTCCACTGGTAATAAACTTAAATTTCTTAGACCATCTCCATCAATAATAATAAAAACACCCCTTGTACTCAAAAGGTCGAGTATTTTGATGATAACCTCTTTTGTTACATCATCAACATTTCCTAAACCCACACCGAATACACAAATATCAATTCTCTTTAGAATCCATTCTTGATATTGAATACTGCAAACTATTGCTTCTGGTAATAAAACTTTCATTGAAAGAATAGCTTCATCCCTTGTAAAAATATAAACTAGATCAGAGCCTGTTAGAAGACAAGACAAAGCAACATTGTATGGAGCCCCTGTGTATAAAGAACTTCCTCCTATTATCAATACTGTCCCCCTGTATCCTTTTTGTTCATTTCTAAATTCATAATTTGGTATTACAAACATAGGGGCAAAAAGTATAATTATAAAAATTATTAATATTGTATATACAGAGAATTACACTGAGGGTATACTTTATCTTCTTCCGAATGATTGTCATTTATATTATCATAAATATGATTAAGTTTTTCTTTAGCTCTTTTATTCTGGAACCAATTTTTTATTTTTTTTATTGATACATTAAAAAGTAGCGCAAGTTCATATTTTTCTTTGTCTGATGGTTTTGGAGTGTTTCTATAGTATTTTATAAGAATTTCTTTATCTTCTAAAGTCAATTTGTTTTTCATAAAATTTTCGGCATTAAATATTTATAGTAATTTTAGAAAAACCTTATTTTTCTTTATTAAGTATTAAACTTACATTAAACATATTTACAAATTACTAAGGTTTAATCAAAATAAGAATATTTCTAAATTCAATTTAATTGATTTTAATTTAAACAATATCTAATACTACAAAATAAATGAAAAAAAAACCCTTTGAATTCTTTAAAGAAGACTAAACATGTATTTCATTAATTTTTATAGGTTTATATGGTGTTGTCAAATAGATGTTTGATCATATTTTAATAACTCTAACCTTTTGAATTCTTTAATTAACTATATTTTGAGTATATTAGTTAAAAAGACTTGATTTCACTTAACATTGCCTAAAAATTATAAAGTTATAATACAAAATTGTATAAGTTGTCTAATGTGTATAAGAAAACATTAATTTTAATTTTTGACATTTTATCACTTTTCTGTATTCTATGGTTATAATTTGAACCAATAAGCAAATTACATTAAAAAATAAAAATTTTAATAGATCAATGGATTACACAGAAAACAATTTTGAAGATGCATTTATCCTTCAAAATCGTCATTCATCTAATAATTCAATTTTAAGAATTGCATACATAGTTGAATTGTTTTATAGACTTATGCAATCTATTTTTATTCTTTTTGTTCTCTACGTAAAAAGAAAAGTTCCACTAGATCATCCTTTAAAGAAGTTTTTATGTCTCTATTTTTGTCTTAACAGTGCAAGAACAATAAGCTTTGCCTCTAAAATAAAATCTAAAATTCTAGATGAAGTAACATATTCAACGAGTAACCTATCAGGTCTTGAAACTTATGAAAGTTTAATAGAAATGTCTTTATTTGTTTTATATTTTCGAGGATTTGATTATTTAGAGATATGTAATTATTGTAATTACACTGAACCACTTCTTTATTATACTAGTAAGTTTATTATTATGATAGAAATAGCTCTGTTTATTTTACCCCTATTATTAATTTTTGTATATATAATAATTTTAGCACACAGAGCAGAACTTTTTGTGGTGGATGACATAACAGAAAACTAATATAATTTTTTTATAAAAATATTGGGCCGGCATATTATATAACCTTCTCTCGACTTTTCAACTTTATCCTCAATATAGTTTAA